>PVHP010017055.1:0-35133 GCA_004024765.1 Zapus hudsonius
CCTCACAGTCCATAGTTCTCATTACATTCAGGTCTTTAAACTCTGACCAGAATGATCCAATACGCTGTACTTACAGCACTGCAAGGCACCTCTTAGGCCGGGGGTTCAAATCCTTCCACATTCCTCCTGTAGATCACTTCCAGAAAACCATAAGCCACATGATCAGGGTTCTAGCAGCAACAGATGACCCCACGTCCTGATGCAGTCGTCCAAAACTGATGCAGTCAGCTTTCTAGTTGCTGCCCAGAAAGAACCCAAACAAAAGCGGCTTGTAGAGGAATGGGTTTATTTGGCTTATGGACTCAAGGGGAGACTCCATCCTGGCAGGGAAAACGATGGCATGAGCAGAGGGCTGGACGTCACCTCTGCCACAGCACTGGAAACAGCGGCAGGAAGGTGTGCCAAACTCTGGCAAGGGGAAGCTGGCTTATAACCCCATAAGCCTGCCCCCAACAACACAGCTTCATCGAGGTTGTAAAACCCAAACTGCCATCAGCTGAGGATCGATCTATCAGAACACATTCAATTGTTTGTGGGGGACACCTGTATCAAACCCTGACAGTCTGCCCCTGGCCCCCTGGCGTAGAAATAAGGGTTTCCCTTTATCACCCAGCCAGTCTGCTGAGTCAGGCTGGTGACAAAACTCACATTGGGGAAGTCGTGACCACATCAAGCAAGGAAGCTGATCACACAAGCATTTCACAAGAAAACAACAGTATGTTATATGTACAACACTAGTAGTGTAATGAAGTACAGTAACTTACATCCCTGAGTATGAATATCAAATCCTAGGAGAAGGATGTCAATCCACTGACATGACATCTGGAAATGGCTATGCTCTGGGAACAGAGAGTAGGTTTGGAATTCTAAGGGACTGGAGGACTGTGTGGAGATTGAGATGAAAAGGAAGAAGCGGAATGTGGACATAGTTGGGGGTTGAAAATTTTCCGTTATTTTCATTGGCAGTGATCAGACATAATTATGAAATCATCTAAACAGGGAATTATAGAACCAAAATGTGGATTTTATTGTGTTATTATATTTATTTCCATGTGTTCAAAAGTTAATAAAATTGGCCCTGGTTAAAAATTGTGATCAATCTATCTATCTACCTATCTGCCTATCTGCCTATCTGCCTATCTGCCTATCTATCTATCTATCTATCTATCTATCTATCTATCTATCTATCTACCTAAAATAAAGCTTAATAAACGTACTTTCAGTAGAAATATATTAGAATATATTTAAAAGAACAATGTGACCTCTTCTTATCGAATAAAAATCAGACTCAAATTATTTATTATTATCTTAAATTCTCAAGCACATGTTGATAGATAATGATAGCATAAGTTTTCTCTCATTTACTGGATGTCTATCAAACATTTCTACTTTCTAACTCATCAAGTAAAACAACAATAGTCACAGAAAGTTCCAAACTACTCTGCCTACATGCAGAGGAATTTGGATTTTTACAACTATGTATTGTGTGCATTCCTATGGAGGGCTCGCTTCTATCATTGTGTAACATCTGGTTTCTGAGAACTTGGAGCATGCCCACATGGCAGAATAGGTGAGATCCTGGCAGTGGTACCAAGCTGAAGAATTTTAACTTTTCAGTGACAGCATGACTATCCTCTCTTGTTGATCACAATTGACTATTCATAGCATTTCAAGGTTTGTACCCTACAGTCTTCTAATTAATCCAGAGACACTTTATTTGTTGTTATGAAATCCACTTCTGTTACTTTCACCTTATTCTGAGGATCAATTGGTGGAAGTGAATAATGGAAGGTGGTCCCAGTAACATAATGCTTCCCACTTTGGTGTGGAAGTCAGAGCTGGGAAAAGATAAAGAACAGCCAATGAAGTTCTGCAGTAAAGTGTGTGTGGTGTAAAACATGCTGATATACTAGTCTTTGAGACTCACGCAAGTGGAAAATGAAGCTCTGATGGGAAGAATCACTAGTATTGCTCTATTTTCACATTCCTAGGAAAATGGGTACTTAAGGAAAGTAAAAGATCCAAGACCTACGTAGAAATAAAAAACCAAACCATATTCCAAATATCAAACATCCCCTACAGAAACAGCAGATGACACTTCATGTGTACCAAGCGAAGCCACTGTCCCAGAGCCATGAAATAAACACCATGAAGTAAACTATCAGCACAATACATTTTGTTTCCACTCACTTCTTAGAAAAGTAGAACTGTTTTATGGAAAATTCTATCTCAAAGATAAACTTTACTTGGCTTAATCATTTCTATCTTCCTTGGACAAATGTTTTTTTACTTAAACCATCCTTACAGTGGTCAGAGTTTTAAAGAACCTCAGATTTCAGGAAAAGCCACTATTTCTCTCAGTAACATTAGTCATAAAATAAGTATATGCCCAAGAATTCTATTTTAAAGGTTTTATATTATTGTAAAGGTTCCATTTATGGTTACTTATATGTGGTATTTCTACAGAATCTCTTACTATGTCTCTAACATTTGCTGCTGAGATAATTGGGGTCAAAGATCTACTCAGGTCACAAGATAAAACAGGCTCTTAATTCTATTGCTTTGTATTAGCTTGTTTATGCTTTGAAGACAAATAGCCAGGCTTAACCTATTGAAGTTACACTAATTGACTGATAAAGAAGTCACATCTGAAGCAAGCTTCATAATAAAGCGACATTAGTTTTGGAATTATTTATAAAAGAATTTAGTAACAATAGACATATTTATTGGGTAATACTGTTGTGTCAGTTATACGAAAGACACATGAATTTATACTCTTCTTTGAGTGAAAGTTCAAAACAGAGATTAGTTTTAAAGGTTAGGCAAACATTGGTGATAGATATTAAAACTTTATGATTAAGTTGAAGATTATGTTTAAAAAATACTGAAAACAGGGTTCTGTTTGAACTTGCTAATTAACCCTGGCTGACCTCGTACTTGGTATTTTCCTCCTCAGCCTCCCAGTGTAAGAATTACAGACATGTGCAACTATACCAAGTTTTTGCTTTTACTTTTGAGGGAACAATATATATTTTGCATTTTGACATTGTTTTTCATATTGAACTTTTATGATATTACCCACTTTTACTAATTAAACATTGTTTAGTTATTAAATTCCATCACAAACCTACCTCTTTTTAGAGAAAAAAAATTTGATGTCTTTCTCAGTGGTATTTTAATGTATATGATCCACCTCCATATATTACATTTAATCTCACCATGGCTTTCTTTTTGTGGGAGATCACAGGCTATCAAGGAGGTACATCAAGTTCTAAAATTATATTTTTTTCTTATTTTCTAGTTGAGATAATACTGGCCCACTTGAGACAGCAATGTTCCTGACTACAATCCAGAATTTTTGGTACCTGCAGAGAGTCATGAAATCAGATAGATTTATGCTGACGAGACCAGAAGCTGACCTGACCTACTTATGGAAAAAGAGAATTCTCAGCCATCCCTTGTCATCTGCATTTTGTCTTTTACCCTCCTCTGTGGTGACTACCAGAAAGATAACACATGAAGACCAGTGAGTGGAGAGGAAGGCACTGCTGATGTGTGATGAGCAAGATGCAGGCAGGCACTGGCAAGAGCTCTGCCTTCTGGGACCCTGTTTGGCTTGCGCAGTAAACCCACCCTTCTCCTACATGATGCTCCTGGTAACCTTTGGGAACATGGAACTCCCGATTTGTACTATGGTGTGTGGATACTCAATGCCTCACAGGGAACTAGTTTTCAACTCTCCTTAGTGGTCATTCTTCATGATTAGTACCCATTCAAGTGTATTCTTAGACAGGTCCAAATAGCAAGGAGAACATTCAGCCTGGACTGTATGTGTGTTCATACACAGTATGGCTAACACAGTATTGTCTAAGTGAACTTTTATGGAAAAAAAAACCCTATTTTCCATCTTATGTCTATGTATAATGATTAAGATCAGATGCATCATGGGAAAGACATGTGCAGAATCCCAACTTGTTCATCAAATTAGTGGACTTCCTAACTGTACTTCTAGCAACAGTTCCTTTCTCTCTTAAAAGTACTACGAAAAGAAGTCTCAGACCACTTCTTGCTACTGTTAGTACTCTCCCTGGAGTGTTGCCTTGCCTCCTTGGCAGTGTATGTAAAAACTCTATTGTCCTTTTACTCTTAGGAAAGCTGTTTTTTACTACACTATTTGTTGTTAACCCCTTCCTTGGTTCTTTGAATAAGATGCCAAGCATACAGACAGAAACCATAAGTCAAATAATGGTGAAAACATTAGCTAGAACTGCTTGCCCACCCAGGCCCATTGCTTATTAAAGCAAGTACACGTAAGAATATGTTACTGGTTACTGTCAAACACAATTCTACACGAAATAGCTTACACCTCGTGGAAAGAGACTCTCTGAAGGCAGAGGTTGAGTTTACACTAATCAGTCCTCCATCTTGACGATTGAGGCTACACATGATCGTTTGACAGATTGAATAACCATAACCATAACCAAAAATGATTCTGTAGGAAAGGTTCCTATACTAAAAACAGAGCCTTGAAGGAAGAGGTTACCATCTGAACACTCACACGCATGTCAAGTAAACACAGTTATCCATAACTTCAAAGACAACCATTTCGATGTTTGGGTAAAATCAAGTTAACAATTTTGAAGAGAGAGTGATAACTTAGTAGTTAGAATATTGAGGTCAAGTCCACAATTTTTCTATCCTTCAACCATCCCTTTAGCCTGAGAAAAAATCAACATGCAATTGCTATTGCTTGTTCCAAATAATATAGCTAATTATTGTCATTAAAATTACAAACATTTATTGGCAAGTACCATTTTCATTCTTGAATATTGACTGAAAGATGTCTGTGTCCCTTTTACTTCAAAGCAAATATCATTTCTAATGAGAAAGAACTATCCATCCATTTTTATAATGACTGAGAATGTTTAAGTACACTGTGATCAGGACAGTAATTCATGAAAGCTATGGAAGAGACACTTTAGGTTTTTATCAATCATGGTTCATCTGAGTCTTTACTAGACTTTTCATGTCAAATAGTAATAAGGTCTTGCATTCAAATTCAGGAAGACACAGCATTGGTTACTGATGCAGGAGATTAACATGAGTATAATCCCCCTGTATCACCTGCAGCTTGGACTATGTGCAATATGTTTAGGAATAGTGATAACTATGTACTTACATCAGGATGGAATCAGTCTTGTGGGTTCTGTGTCTGTCTCTCTCTCTCTGTGTTTGTGTGCTTTCTTCATATCACACACCTTAAAGCAGGCTTTGCCAAGACATATAACTAAAATCATTTCTCTTCACTGAGCACCATAATATATGGATTCTACCTCTGAAAATTCATATAGCTATATGTCCTTTCATTTTATAGCAGATAGATTATAACACCTAGTATTTGTTTTCTCAATCTTATATCCCCATATTTTTATAAATGCCTTAGCTAGAGGGAATAATTCTAATATATTTAATGTGTGTTCAGAATGTATGAACTACCATGACACACATTATTTTTCAAATGGACAATGGGAAGATCAAGTGGAAAAAAAGTGCCACAGAAGTCATCCATCTAAAATGATATCAGTGTCTATTACCATACCACCCTGAAGAGGCCAGATCTCATCTAAAATCATATTATCTTATGACTAGCCAGCAAATTAATGGACATTTAGTATGTTATTAAATAATAATTCTCCAATTGAACTTACCTTATATGTCTAAAAGCACTGAAACATTTAGAAAACACACAGCAACTTTGATGTCCTCAAAGTCAAGGAAGGACATTTAAATAATGCTTGTCACTACTTTAGTGCCTTGGTATTCTTTGAATATGGCTTCCATAAATACCTACTTTATTAAATCACAGTTAAGGAAAATTTGATCTACATTTTTAAAGAGCCAATAAAAGCCTAAATGAAGGAATCACATATAAAAGGATTTTAGAGTGCTAACTGAAGAAAAGTGTCTGTATCGAGTAATCCCAAGCAGCAGTAAAGCAGTTCTTGTGAAACATGGCAAAGGTCTGGAAAGACATCTAGATCCTGGAAAAAAAAAACAGCCAGAAGTCAAGACTAAGAGGCTTCATTGACCTTGTACACGATGGTTTATTAAAGGAACTGGGTGAGAATTTTTATATTTCAGAATGGAGATAATGTTACCTTAAGAGCAGTATGCATAGAGAAAGGTATTGTATTTTTGAGGATTAAAGGTGATCAGAGAATGCTGTATGTCTAGAAAATTAGGGCAATGAATATAAAAAATTAAAAAAAAAAACAGGTACAATGATGTTAATGGACCTTAAAAATAGATGATAGCAGTTGATAGCAGTTTTGTCAGGAAGACAAAAGAGAAAGGTAGATTTTCAGCTGTACAGGGAAAAGACTGTAATGTTTTAGCATATAGACTTCATTACATAGGCAATACTAAGGGAAACCATGCCCTGAATGGGGCCAAGAATCATCATGAGGGTTTATGACTATAAGGAAAGGAAAAAAGACAGTGAATACCAAAAGTTAAAATCATATTGAATGATATGGTTAGACAGAGTCCCAGCAGTATGGAATCTACTTGGAAGAGCAGGCATGAGGAGGAACCAGGCTCACACAAATCCAAGCACTGGAGTGTTCTCTATATTGATTGAGCCTCCTGTCTTTGCTGATCACATCTTCTCAATTCCCAGTGGGGACTGTCATAATGCTTTCTTTGTAATATGGTTGATATATTTAAAGCTGGGAAAAATACCAGTGAAATCAGAGGTACTCAATAAGAATGTTTATGTTATCATACTGTTTTGTCATTAGTCATATTATCTAGCACACAGTCATGATAATAGATGGTCAAACTTCTTTCTTTTGTATATGATTATTGTTGGTGTTGATGCAATGTTAGAATAGAGGAATTTCTAGAAAATATCTGAAGACAACCCAATGAACAAGGAGTTGCTATTGTAAGGACCAAATATTGTAAATACCAAATAGAGCAGGGTGGTTGGTATCATGCTAAGATCAGTTACATAAAACAGACATGGAAAGAAATTTTTCTCCAACCCTTGAGGGATGTGTGTAGGTCAAAGTACAGCTTGATATTAAACGTTTGTCATGCAACTCCTGGCCCCAGTCACTGGCTCCTTCCTTCACGGAGCTATTGACCAAAGTGACCCATGAGATCCCCAAAACAAGAGAGAATTCTGTCAAAGCTCTTGAATACCCACCCAAGGCCTGAGTAGGATCCTGTTGCTAAAGAAACCACAGAAAGCCATCAATCAGGACAGAGAGAGACTCTGTGAGGTCCAGAATGGTAACCAGGCCCCAAATGGTAGTTAGTGCAGTGCTGGAAGGCACTGCATAAGCTGCCAGGGGAAGCTGGTCAATGATAGTTGGAGTAAACAGAGACCAGTGATATGAAACATAGTCTGCCACCATGAGTAGACTGAACACACTTTCTACTGGGAGAGAACAGCAAACTAAGAAACAAACACTTGTGCAATGGAGATGCCAAAGCCTGGGGGAGGCGATCAACAGCTTTTAATTTGGCCAAGTAATCCACTCAGTGACAGGGAGCCTTTAACTGAAACTGAGATCTCAGGGTGAAATGCAATGGAAACCAAAATCTTGGGACCCCAAAGAGAAATTCACTTTGCAAGTGATTTACAAAGAGGCTTATAACAATAGAATCTAGCTAATTCAGAAATGTGTATCTCATGTGTATCTATACTGATCTCACTCTCCGATGGAGATTCTGTTTGTATTTCTCAGAAGGCAGCAAGAGAGCTGTGGCTCTTCCAATGATACCAAAGAGCCTCAGGCCAATAGCTGACATCCTGGCAAGGGATAAACCACCCCAGACCTATCATGGAGAATCCACATGGAACCCCACAGAGAGTGGTGGGATAAGCAAGAGACCTATAACCACATCCAGTCAACCCAGGATAAGCCAGAGAGACAGACACCAACAATTTTCAACACAACCTAAAGCAGAAGTACAGAGACCCCTAAGACCTCAACAATAAAGCAGCCTTTATACTCACCAACCATGACTCAGGGAACTGAGAGGAAGAGAGGGCAGAAAGATTGTGAGAGCCATGGTGGAGGAGAATATCCAGAGACATGCCCCCCTCAGTAACAACATACAAAGGGGGGTGGAACCAGGTTGACAACTAGGCTATCCATAATCCCCTATCCCATGGATTTATCCAGACTGCCCACAGAGGAGAATACTCAGGTGATTAGGGACAAGGAACAGATGAATTGGGGAACTGGGGATACCAACTTATTATTTGCTCACTCAATATATCTAATTATGAATAATAAAAGGAAAAAGTTTGCCTTGGAGAAAAAATAAAACAATTCAGAGGAAATACTGTTAGATGGATTTGCTCATTTTAGAGAATAAATATGCTTATGTATTGTTGCAGTTACCTTCTTGTTGCTATACATGACCAGAAGTAGCTTTTAGAGACAAGAGTTTAATTCAGGCTTACAGATTTCAGGGGAAGCAGAAGAAGCCAGCTCACTCCATCATACACCCATGGCAAAGAAACTACAGCAGTACCACTATGCATCCACAGCCAGAGCTCCAACTGGCTCAGGACACATCTAGTAGGACTGGACTCCAGATTCACCTCCAGTGTCACACCTCCTCCAGCAGCACTCCACCGGCTGAAGATGGAGGAGGAAGCTAAATCCTAATAAAAAAAATCCCACAGGCTTCAGGGACACACATTTACATTCAAACCATCACATTTATAATATTTTGAGCCTCTAATTCCATGGGTGTTGAGAAGGGAAAAGATGGTTTTTAATGACATATAGTTTTAGTAATGGGCTTATCAAACCACTTCAAAAGCATTATATTTTACTTTCTAGATAGCCTCAATTTATAAAATTAAATGCTTGCATAGGCTGTGAAATATGGTTTTTAAGGTTTTTGTTTTGTTTTGCTTTGTTTTGTTTTTCTTGAAGCAGGGTCCTCACTCTATCTCAGGCTGACCTGAAACTCACTCCCATAACCAAGCATAGATCAAACTCATTGTAATCTTCACCCAGTCTAGTTCTGGGATTACAAGTATGTGCCAACACACCTGGCTCTGTTTCTGGAGCTTTTAAATGTTAAAACAAAATCTACACAGAGAGGAACAAAAATATTTCAAAGAAAGATATTTGTAAAGGAGTTGTTTTTCTTTTTTCTAAGAATATTCCATGATAAATTCTTGGCAATTATAACATCTGTAAGACTGAACAAATTCAAGTACATATATGTTTCTTTTCTGAGTAATTCAATAAAAACACGTTCTTACATTTTTATATAAGTAAGGCTACAGTGTTATCTATTATAGGTCATTCAAATTGTCTGATATAATGGAGATGTAACTTTTAAAAAGTTACATATACTCTAAAAATAATACTATCACATTAAAATTCAATAAGAAAATTCCATAAACTCAGGAATAATTTGTCTTTAGTATTTTTCAGATATTTTGGAATTTTATTGAAAAATATTTCATCTCTCTGTTTTGGTAGAAATAATAGCAGAGGGAGTTATACCTTACACTCATATGCTCAACCCGTCCCCCAAATCACCTCACCTGAAAGGCATTAATTCTGTAATATAGAGAATACCATTCCTTGACTGCTGACCAATGTGGAGACAAAGTTTCTTAAAGATTGTGAGAGCTTGCTTTGAAAGTTTAGTTTTACATTTTATCAGTATTTGAACTGAATTATCAATATTTGAGTCTTTAAAATACTTAATAAATATAAAATGAAAGTATTGAATAAACATTTTATTGTTTTCTACAGATAATTTGTAATGATCTATTATTTTGCTTAATAAAGAAATTTATGCTAGAAACCAGCAAGTTTCTCCCTTCATGTTATCGTTACCCAAACGCACTTAATTAAATATCATTGATTACTTGCAAATTATAGATTGCTGATTAAGAGCTCAAAACTAAAGCTCTAAGGATATAATTCAATAAAAGCAATTCATAAATGAGAACTCCCCTCACAGGTGACCCCAAAAAGTTCTTTTACACATCAAAGTGAATTATTTAAATCATGATGACCTGCACACACTAACAAAAATCTACTGAAAAGTTAAGCATACACTAAATCCTTTGTAATAAAAATACAAAAGCAATAAATAAATAAATAAATAAATAAATAAATAAATAAAATATATAAATAAAGCTCACTTCCATCAATGTGTTATTCCTGAAACCTAAAATGGTCTTTACATTATGAATACAAATGTGTGGATCAGATGGATAAGTTAATTTAATGTTTATGTCACAAAATTATATAATGCCATCTACAGTATCACTGTGAAAAACTTGATAGAGTCTAAGATACACTGAATTTTATACTGCCACCCAAATTTTACCAGATTTTCTCAATTAACAATTCCAGGAGAACCTTTGTGTGCCACCTAAGTCTATCCACAGGTGTCTCATCCATCCCCTACTTGAACTCTCCAGGTATATTCACAAACTGTCTTCAATCTTGCAAAGCATTTCTGGTAGGATTTTCTGCATAGTAAAATCTGGCTAGGGTTCAATATCCGCATGTGACATCTACCATGAAATGATCACTTCATCCAGGATCTCTCAAGATGGTCCCCTGGAGCATGGAGAATGTACCTGACCTGTATCCAAAGCCCACCTGTGGGCATATGTGATGGTAATGTTCTGTTGTCAATTTCACCTTTTCTTAGTAAACTTGGATGGGTCTCTGATGTTGTTCACAGGAAGGCAGCCCTCCAAGTAGGGGACAGAATGTAAGGAAGTTCAGGGAAGTTAGAAACAGACAGCCTTTCCTTGGAGGCCAGGCAGGAAGTTATGAATTACTGAGTTTATTTGGGGAGAAATCAAAAATTGTAGTGTTTGTTTAGGGGGACTAGTATCTGGGAAGAAAGGCCAGAACATGCTTTTATGTGGAAAAAATATTCAAGAGAAACTGAAATTTTAGGGGAAAATTAGAGTAAAGCCAGGGGCACCTAGGGAGTGAGAATAAACTGATGTTTCCAGGGAAGGGTTAGAGTGAAGCTGTAGACTATGTGGGAGGCTGGGAAACTGAGGCTTAGAGATTGAAGCCAGACTGAAGTAAGCCAGAAGTCAAACTGAGAGAATTTAAAGGAGTGACCACACTTGGCATTGGCCCTATGCTTTCCAGTGGAGGATCCAGAGTGGGAATCCACACATGGTAAATTTAGAGACCATAAAGTAGATACCAATGGGGAGACGAGGATTAAGAGTTACGGTTATGTTCCCCATCCCCACAAGATCACACTGGGCAAGAATACAGGAGCCGGGAAGGAACTGGAAGAGCTAAGAGAGGGGCAAAGGGCATGGCCACCATCTTTAATGGTTATTTCAAGTAGACAGAGAAAAGATGGAATTGACTATAAATCTTTTTAATATCTTTATTATGAATAATATTATATTCAGAGTTAATAACCTGGAAGATAGAACCTCAGACATGGAAGACCAAGCAGAAGAAAGAGATCAGGATAAAAAAAAAATTGTAAAAATTCAAAAAGCATGCAAACAAAATATGAGGGAACTATGGGCTACCCTTAAGCGACCAAACCTCTAGGTCATGGGGATACCAGAGGGGGAAGAAATCCAGGCCTAAGGCATAGAGAACATATTCAAGAAAACTAATTTGCCCATTCTTGCAAAAGAATGCCCCATTAAGATCCAGGAAGTGCACAGAACACCAAAGAGGCAGGACCAAAGAAGAAACTCTCCAAAGCACATCATACTGAAAGCAAAGAGAGGATTTTAAAAGCAGCAAGACAAAAACAAAAGATAACATATAAAGGCATACCCACCAGAGTAATATCAGATTTCTCCATGGAAACCATGATAGTGAAAAGGGCTTAGAATGAATAATTCAAAGCCTAAACCACTATGACTTTAAGTCTTGATGAGGGATCCCAGAGTCTGCCCACTCCTGGGGGTGAGGTCATAGCATGTTTGGATGTGGACATCAGGGGGGTGATATAGATCAGTGTTAGTCAGACATGTTTTTAATCCTGCCAGAAATTTTGGCATGTGAACTGGCAGCTTCTGATTCACTTTGGGCCTCAGACTCTGAGTGAAAACTGCTGTTTCTCCTGTCCAGTCTCAGTAGAAATCAATGACTCAGCAACCACTGATGCAGGAACTTAACAGCTAAATACAGGTAGAGCTTACCCAAAGATCCTTTATATCACTGACCTGGCATTTCCCGCAAAATCCAATGCACAAGCAGACCGTGCCTGTAACTTGATTTATAGTTTTGGAAATGCAGGTAACCCTTTCCCAAAACATATCTGCCAAAATAATCAAGTGACAATATTTTCATATTTCTGATCTCAAAAATGATGACTATGAAATGCTTAATTATTCTTCCACATGTTTGGTTTACTAAAAACAATATCCTTGTTCTTATGTTCTTCAGGATTACTTGTTGTATACCGTTGCCAAAAGATAAAGTAGGAAAAGTCATGAAGAATTCCATAGTACACCGATCCCTTAGGAATGTCATTTTTTTAAGAAAAGTAAGATAAAAAATTGGAATAAAGTGTGTATACAGTTACCTCAAATTGCATATGATAAATCATTTCTCTGACCCTACACCTATTCATAAATATGCTAAAATGCAATAGCACAATGTTGTTTAAAAGTTTTCTTATGTTATGTGCTCAGCAATTTCCAGCAATCTCTCATGTAGTTTCTTATTTTTCTTTGTTAAACTTAAATATTTTCTCAAACTTCTCCTAAAACTCTATGACTTTGTTTTCCTGAAAACATTTACCTGTTTTTTTTACTTTTCTGTATCCCTTTTCTTATTCTTTCTCTATTTTTTCTATAAAATTGGTATTTTTTCTGATCTTTGGTCTATGCCATTCTCTTATGCCATTTGCTTTCTTAAGGGCAGCCCATCCACCTACAGGGTGTCAGTTTCTGGCTATAGATAATGAATGCCAAGTCTGTGTACCCTCTCTGGACATTCTTCCAGACCCCTTAGACTCAGCTTATAAAATATGACTTCTGGATTTCCCATAGTTCAGCAAAATCATTAGCTTTTGACAGTATCCAGAAAGCTCGCATACATTTAAGTTTGGCACTGAAAAAAATAACTTGATTATATAATGTTGTTGCTTTAGGTTTATTTTTCCTTCTAACTTTACATATCTTTACATCTTCATTCCATGCCAGAGGAATAACTAAGCTGGCCAGGATGTATGCAAGGTGGGAAATTCCTATTACATCTTTTATTTATTTATTTATTTGCAAGCCGAGAAATAAATACAGAGAGAGAGAGAGAGAGAGAGAGAGAGAGAGAGAGAGAGAGAGAGAGAGAGAGAGAGAGTACGGGTGTGCCAGGGATTCAAGCCACATGTGCCACCTTGTGCAGTTGGCTTATATGGGTACTGGGGAATTGAACCCAGGGTTTAGGCACTGGAGGCAAGCACCTTAACCACTGAGCCATCTCTCGAACCCTTCTATTACATCTTGAATGGAAAATGATTTAACAACAGTACTTTTGGAACACATCATTCTATTTTCTAGGTGCAAGGGGATAATCAGAGGCTGTTATTAATTTTGAATATCGCCGCTGTAAATGACTTGAGGTGGTAAGCATAAATTATCTTGATATTATAAACTGTAACTCAACCGTGTTTAAGCACTTTCAACCTAATTATAGGGAAAAAATCAAATTTAAATTATTTCCTCCAGTTTGTTTTCACCTTAATTAAATGATCGCAAGGATCGCACTAAGAAGAGTGAATATATGCATGAAGACTCACTGGGAATCCACTGTGGACATGGCCAGTTCATTGTCACCAACATAATCTGTGTACAGACATTCCGGAGCTCAGGAGGGTTGCTGTAAACAAGTGAGATAATTGTCTCCCCAAGGAGTGGGTTGCTCCGCTCTGTATTTATTACCTTTCATTGAAGACTTGAAAGAGAGTAGCTTATAGGTAACTGCATATTAAGTAGCAAAATTTTATTTTACAGCAGTCAAAATCAAAATAAAACTGATCTGAAAACTGCATCTAAAGAAAGTGGTATGTGTGCTAAGATTATGTAAATCATTTCAGTTTTCTGAATTAAATGACAACTCACAAGTTTATAATTTGATATTTTGACAAGTTTACCTATTATTAATGGTTTGATATTAAAAATAACATGTGTTATAAAGGATAAAATATTGTGGATATTTTTGTCATTATTATATTCAAAATAATCACAAAATATTTAATTTGCCATAATATTAAAATAAGTATATTTATAGAATAATTAAGATGATTTTATGTTCAAAAATTGCGTTATTTTAAAATATGCTATCTAAACTTTTTAATGCATTCTGGAAGGTAGATAGAGAAATGTGAAGAGGTACAAAGTTATTCTGTATTCTGTCTACAAATCTGGTTATGTCACAATTAAAAAAAATTAAAACTTTCTAGGAACATGATTGACTTTGTCATACAGAACACACTTTTGTAGTACAGTCCAATCTGACTTTTACTTACATCTTCAATGTCTGTGTCTTGGCTTCTTTAGGAACAGCAAATGTCATTTGGTGATAAAAAGTACACATAACCTTGGACTCTAAGACATTGAGGGTCAATTCATAGAAAAGATTACAAATAGGGAAAGAAGATACAAAAATTCTTAAATGTCCATTTTTATCAATGAGTTCATAATCTTTTAACTGAATTAAAACAATTCAACCTCATAGATATTAAAAGTGTCCCAAGCTTTTTGGTTTTGTTCTTCCATCATATTAAAATAATCATGACTCAAAACCACAGAAAATAAATCTTAAAATAATATATTTCTGCCATTTTATTTCAATTACTCTATGTAATAGAATCCTTCCATTTAAAATGTATCATCTCTTCTATATGTTTAAAGATTTGAGGCATTTTCCATATCGCTTTAGTTAATAATAACATAAACAGAGAGTTCTGAAAAGATGAAATACGTACAGCCAATTGCCTCCAAAAATAAATAAAATAAATAAAATAAAGGTTCGACATCACTAGTCATCAGAGAAATGCAAATCAAAGCTACACTGAGATTCCTATACCCCAATCAGAATGCCGATCAAGAATGTAAAAAACAAATGCTTACTAGGATGTGGTCAAAAGGAAATCCTGACACACTGTGTAAACTAGTCAGGTTGCTAAGGAAACCGGTATGGTGGTTCCACACACACACACATATACACACACACACACAAAAAAAAAAAAAACCTAAAAACAGACATACCATTATGACCCAGTTTTACCATTCCTACCTATTTACCCCAAAGCTATCAGAGACACTTGCACATCAATGTTTATTGCAGCACATTTTACAACAGCTAAACTATGAACCAGCAAGGGAGAGGAAAAGAAAATGCAGTCTATATACACAAAGAAGAATGAAGGATGTCCTCTGCAGGAAAATGGAAGCAATTAGAGGTAATCCTCCTACTGAAGTCAGTCTCTGAAAGACAAATATTGCAAGCTTTCTCTCGTTTGTGGATCTGAGTTTTCATATAGATACATAAAACAATATATTTACACAGATGACATGAAGGTAAAGTAAAATTGAAGTGACCAATGAGAAGGAGGAAAGGAGAGAAAAGGGAACTTAGCAAATATTGGGGGGAGGGGAAGCCCAATGCACACTTATGTACTGGCATTAAAATGGCCTTGTATATTCCATTGTAATCTTATAATAAGAAAAAATGCCTCACAGTATTTAATTTATTTGAAAATAAAGATTTGCTTTTAATTCTAGAAATCAAAGAATTAATTTTCCACCACATACTTTAATATTCCTACCCTATTCTGTCTTAATTCATATATGCAAAATGGAAATAATCCATCTTCCCAAATTAAATTACAGTGATAATCACAATTGTATAGTATTTATCTGTTCTTTTGACATTATCTCATCCTGATTTTTTTTCTTTATTTATAAGAACTCACATTCCTCTTCCTTCTTTATTTTTTCCTTCTTTTTGAAAAAAAGGTAATACATAAAGAAAATAAAGTGTAATGTTTAGGAATGAAGCTGCACATATATGAATAAATAAATCAATTTCCATTGTTATGGCTTGTTATATAATCTGTGTTTTCAGGTCCTCCCTCCTCCCCCAGATTCTTTTGTTGAGAACTTGTCACGAATATGATGGGTTGATAATATGGAGATATTTTGGATAAAAAATGTGATTAGTATACTTATGTAAGAGCAAAAAGAGTTTCCCCAACTCATGCACCCTGCCAAATAATTCAAGCAATGTTTCTATGTCCCCAAATCTCTCCTCAATTGACATTGAATCTGATGGCACCCTGATACCTGGCTTCTTTAGAAATGTGGAAAACACATTCCTGTTTTTCACAAGCCACCTGGTGTAAGCTGCTTGGTTAAAGCAGGCTATAACAATTTAGACTTGATAAAGAGCCTGGAATGGATGATCTACCCTGGAAAATATCCTGTAATACAAGTTTCATTTATGTGAAACTATAGAACAGAACATCAATTGTACTAAACCTGATACCATCATTGCTGAATTTCATCTGAAAAAATGTACAATATTATGTCATCAAAAAACAAAGCTGGATTTTACATCACCTTATGTAAGGTCTAATGGAAAGTAAAGAATTTTTTAAACATTGTATCATTCCGAGTAAAATAGTAAAAGAGATGCAGTACAGAATACAATTATTTTAGTCTGTGGTTGACTTCTTTTTTGTCCCAACTTTTAATTAATTAATTAATTAACTTATTTATTTTCCATCATTAGATATGTTGAATGAGCAAATAATGAGTTGGTTTCACCATTTCCCCAATTTTCCTCTTCCCTGACCCCAATCAGCTGGATGGGGGTTATGAATAGCCTAGGAGTCAACCCTTAAGTGATTAGGATGTTTAATTTCAATTTAAAAAGAAATTTTACATATAGAAATGTGACATACACAGCTAATTCAGACTTTCCTTGATGTATTTTTATGCTCATATTTTTATTTTAAGTATGCTTTACAAATCTTAACAGGATAATATGAGTTGTGCAGTAAAAAATTCTCTTTAATTTGTTTTAGAAATAATAATCCAAAAAGTTGGATTTTTATATAATGCACACATAGGTCTTGTTCCTGGCAAAGCTGTCCCCAGGAGGAGAAGACATCCGTATTCAATTTCTTCAAGGACCTGTTAGGTGCATTACTTTATTGACAACTTTCATACTTGAACATAATGTAATTTGGATCAATTAACTTCCTAATACCTTCTTTTGCCATCTCTTCCTTCTCTTTAACCTTTCCACTCATTTTTCTTTTGAACTAGTCCCTGTTCCATTTTGATGACATTAGTTTCTGTTTAACAGTCTCCATCAGCCATGTTGAAATGTTGAAGAGCTGAGTATTTGGAGGCCTTGTGGAGGTCATCCTTTGAGGCCACTTCAAGGATCAAGAAGAGTACTTCTTTATGAATCATACAGACATACTGATCATTTGCTTTATACAATGTCTCTCAATTTGTGATAATCTGGCATTTTCTCATACTATTATAGATATTTTGAGAAAACATTTTTCTTGACAACTCTATTGATGTTTCATATTTCTAAGTGTATAGCATCAGGACCTCAATAATGCCTTTAAATCTTATTATCGGCATGCTACTTTACTGCCATGGATAATGAGGTGGTTTGAATCTGATGCTAAATAAATAAATTTATAAATTCATGTTTTCTAAGTGTCTGTTCCCCAGATATTGACAATGTGGGAGGTGCAGATTTCCTTTAAGAGGTGTTTTGTTGGGAAGAGGCTTAGGGATATTACTTCCAGCTCCCTTTTTCCATAGTTTGGCTCACTCTCCTGCTGCTGTGGTGCAGGTGATGTCCAGCCTCTGCTCATGCCATGCTGTCCCCTAAGATCATGTAACTTCCCCTGGAGAATGTAAACCAAAATAAATACTTTCTTTCCAACTGCTGCTTTCGGTTGAGTGCTTTGTCCTAACAATGAAAAGACAAATGAAGCAGTTAATCTTCATGGACTGGATTTAGAAAAAAATTAGTTAAGATTACCTCTGAGTATGTCTGTAAAGCTATCTCCAAAGACAATTAGATTAGGCTCTGAATTATTGGAAGAATGAATTCCCTGATAGACTAATGATAGGATCACATGGTGAAAGGCAGGAGGTAGGTCATAATTATGTCATGGGGAACATATCCTTGGGTGCTATCATAGTTTTGAGTGTGAAATGTCTCCCACAGTCACCTGGCTGAAGGATTAAGTATCATGCGTAATTCATTCCCTTCCGGTGACAGTTTGGGAGGTGGAGCTCTCTTGGTTACTGCTTTATGCCATGATGTCATCTTCACTCAAAACTGTTAGCAAAATAAACCCTAAACTGTTTGTAATGAGGAGTTTTGTCCCAGCAAGAAGGTACATGCACTCTACTTTGCCCTGACCTCTTCCCATATTCTTTCTTTCTCTGTCTCTGTCTGTCATGAGATAAAGAAGTTATTCTGCCATGTTCTCCAACTTCCATGACATTTTGACTAATTGCATGAGTCCATCCTACCTATAGAGCAGATCTCTTTGAAACCATGGGCCAAATAAATATTTTCTTTTTTGCATTATTCTGACAGCTATTGCACCAGAGCAATGGCCAAAAAAAATAACAAATGTATTTAACCTAAATGATAGTTAATATAAATATTAAATATCCCACAGGAAGAGTAACTCTGCATGAATGTATTAATTTTCTGGTACAGTGTAACAAACTGATACAATGTCAGAAGGCTGAAATGACACACATTGGTGATCTCCATGTTTCCTTAAATTCTGGCACAAATGACATGTGTCCGCTGCTCTGGATTTCCCAAAGCTTTCCAGATATTCATTTATTGCCATATTTCTCTGAGATTTGACTATGGAGTAATCTATGTGCAAGCCCTCTAGGAATGTTGGCCAGCACTCTTTCTTAGTAGTTGTATCCTCCAAGGACCTCACTTATTGACTGCTGCCGGATTCAATTTTCTATTCCTCACATCTGCCATTTTATAGGCAGTTCAGAGCATGACTATCTCCTTCTTTAAGGTCAACCTGAGCATCTCCCACCTCATATTCTACCTCAAGTCTTTTACTTTAAATTATGCCTGTATAGACTAATTTCACTTTTAATTAAATTCATGTAAACTAAATTAAGATCTTAATTATACCTGAACAATTCCTTCACCTTGATATTCTTTTAACTAGAAGCAAGAAACAACTTCTACCTAAACTCAAGTGGAGGGAATTATGGAAGTCCACAACTTGTTTACATGAGGTAATCATTGTAGGCTGAATCTAAGGCAGTGGCGTTGGGCTTAATTGGGATTAAGTAGTAAACTATTGATTTGCTACTATGCATCAGACATTTTCACTTTTAGAAAACTGCAAATAGGCAGTCATAAATGATCTTATTAAGCATCAGGATAAAAAATACCCCCAGTAAAAGAATAGGGCTCAAAACAAGAACCCAGCAGGCTCTGTGGGTCACACTCTGAAGAACATTGGATTTCAGCAGTGTCACCATGTTGTGTATCTCTAAGGAGGATGAAACATTGCAAAGAATGGAACAACTGAGTCAAAATAAACACTGAAGTACCTGGCGTGGCAAGGGCTTCAACAGAATGTCAGTATTGTCTTATTATTTACTGTAGGGTAGTGATGGTGTAAAAATCGGTGGGAACCTGATATGGAAACTTTTTATGTAATGTATGATAGTTGATGAAAAATCATTGAAACCTATCAAAGTGGGTTCTGTACCTCGAGATGAGACAGTTGAAGATTATTAATAAATTCTGTTTAAAATGCTACAAATTCTGATGTGATTTCATAATTTTTGTGAAAAATTTGGAAGCTTATTTAGGGATGCTCATTAAGTGATTAGAGAAGGTTCTAACTGAGTGTTGGGAGAAGCATGAAAGATCTCCCCATTCCTAGGCAGGAAAAGAGGTGAATATGAAAAGGAAATAACAGTGGCAAAAGAAATTAGTTGCTTATTCTTGCTATAACAATTTGTTACAAATTTTATATAAAAGCATCACCTTTCAATTATAAAGAAAACAATGTCCAAAAGGACTTGGATCAAGGTTTCAGGATGACTCTCTTCTTGGCTGCCAGAGGCTCAAGGGAATCATCATGCATCAGTTCTTCCTCCATTTTCAAAGATTCTTATTGTTACATTGAATCCACCTGGAAAATATATTCAATCTTCCTACATTGAGGTCAACTGCTTAGCAACCTCAATTTCATCTGTGACCTAATTCTCTTTTGTTAGGTTGGCCTAACTCCATGTTCCAAGGAAGAGGGCGTGTTTGTGGGGTTATAGTGTTCAGCTCTCTGAGGTCTTTCTCAGACGTCTGAGGACACTCATCCATTTCACACATAAAATAACTTAATTCCACTCCATTCCGCAAATGCTCTCATTACATTACAGTGTCAACTCTAGGTATTTTCTTCTAAATCTCATCAGCTGAAAAGTCCCAATGTACTCCCAAAATACAAATTAGGACAGGGATCAGAGGATAGTTATATAGACTGCCTTAAAAGGTTGCATAGACAAGGAGCAAAAGACTTACAAATGCCAAGTAATTTCACAATTGAGATTTTAAAAAAACTTCATTAAGTTTCAAGGCCTCAGATAGTTCTTGTAGTTTGATGTTTACTGACTGGGTTTGGGTCTAAGCTCCAATCTCAAAGGACTGCCTCCTGGAACATTGATCCTATCCATGAATTATAGCATGAATTCACAGCTGGCTGTTTTTATGAGCTTTCCTCTCTGGAGAATTTGTGGTCTGATGATTTTGTTTTAATTATGTGTTCTTTGTATTCCTTTCAGTCCAATTCAGCAGTGTCTTGGTTGGCATAAAATCTCAGAAGTTTATGTGCTCTCTTTTATATTATAGGATGATTTCTAGTATATCAAAGGTCCAAATTGTTTCCTAATCTAATTTCTACTTTTAGACTCCTCAGAGATGATAAAATACAAGGTCTCATGTAGACCAGGCTTGACTTGACTTAGCTATGTAACTGACATATGTGTGATACTGAGCTCTGACTTCCATGCCAAGACAAAGCCAATCATTTTTTTAAATATTTATTTACAAGTAGAGCAGAAGAGAGAGATTGGTTTATTATTCTTGACGATCATGCTCATAATTTCCTTTTGAGTCCTCTACCACTATTAAAGTCAAACGAGTTTATTATGTCATAGTCAAGAAGGAGTTTGCATCCTGTGCCCACCACCCAAATACAAAGTTCCTTGCATATTTTTGGTATTTGTTTTGACAGAGCCTTATTTGCAGGTATCAAACCCTCTGACAGCTTTGTCCACTCTCCACAGTTTTGTTAATCTGCTTAATGACTTACAACACCATCATGACTTTGTGTTTTTGTTGGAGAGAGTGCCAACAAACCAAGGTATTGGGAAGGAATATGCTATATTTTGGAAGCTCTGGGGAAGGACCAATTGGTTTTCTCTTTCAGTTTCTAGACTCCTTCTCCCCCCTTTCCTCTTCTGTCTCCTCTTTTAAGGAGACTTGAGATCACTTTCAGTACACCTGGGTCATCCAACTTAGTCTTCCTATTTTAA
Organism: Zapus hudsonius; assembly: GCA_004024765.1. Taxonomy (NCBI): domain Eukaryota; kingdom Metazoa; phylum Chordata; class Mammalia; order Rodentia; family Dipodidae; genus Zapus; species Zapus hudsonius. The sequence goes on from PVHP010017055.1 coordinate 21,626, forward strand.
GGCAAAATGATGAACAATTTTAATTTATTAACTGATTTACAATATTAATGCTATATGCAAAATTAATTCTCTTTTTAAAGATGCGTTTCATTTGTACTGATATAACAAAAGAACAGATATTAAATAATTTATAAAGGTGAGAAATTTATTTCTTAGTGTATCCATGGTTGGAAAGTCCAAGATCAGGGTGTCTAGTGAAGGTGTTTTGCTCTGTCACTCCAGGGCAGAAACTAGTAATACCCAGTGAAAATGAAAGAACTAACAAAGTCTACTAAGGTTCTCAGTCACTTTATGAGACACTGGTCTATTCCTGTGAGTAGAACCCTTGTAACTTAATAATTGCCTCAAATGCCCCACCTCTTAATGTCACTGCAGTAGGAGCTAAATTTATAACAAGAATTTTGGAGTCAGATTATGTCACCTTCTAACCAACAAATTCAAAGTTTCTAGTGGCTAAGACAGACATAAAGAACTTAAGGAATATTATTTTGCCTATGACAAATAGCTTGGAGAAAACTGATAAGTTTTGTTTAACACATGTTGAGTAAGAGTTGCATTGAAGTTTCCAAATGCATAGGACAAGCTGGAACTGAATAAATAAGAGTGGACATTTGCCATAAACACAGGCTGGAAATATCTGATTTTTGCTCTTTCAAATGGTCGAGAAAATTATATAGGATACCAAGTGGAAAGGAAATTGGAGCCAGGGTCTAGGACAATGATGTAAACAAGCAATGGAACAGAAAATGAAACAAAGAAACACATGGTGCTTATCAGAAGTTGTATGTATGTATTAGGGTTTTGGATGTAGCTCAGTGGAAAAGCCTAAGCTTAGTATGCATGAGGTCTGGGGTTTGATTCTATCACCACAAGGCAATGACAAACCCCAAAGAAGCTGTATGCTACTGATACAAATGTTAATGCATAACAACATGCTGCTTTTCTACAGAGGGCTTTTGCCCAATGGAGCATTCTTTAACTGAGCCAAAGGGCTCAGTGATTGTGTGGTATAGTGAAACTGAATAGCAGAGAGAATCTGTGAGAAGGATTGAGGTCCTGATATGAATAACTTTGAGCTGTGATTTGAGAAGGTCATTCTATTTATTAGTAACATAATTTTTCTTTTTATGCATGCCTTCTATACAGAGTTGTGAGACTAAAATAACACATTAAAATAACACACTAAAATAACACATGTAAGATCTCTGGGAATACAAAATATATGTGTGGATTTAGAAAACAATACAATTGGGAAACCTGCTATAGAGAAAAAAGAATTGAAAGTAGTAAGTAGTCTTCGATGAGAAAAATGAAAGAGAATCTGTACAATCCTTGAGTAAATTTATTAAAATAAAGTCAATTTATGTTAGTCCTGAGTGTTTTCTTTGGCTCTGTGAATGTATATCCTTTGACTCAATCTTACTCAATCTCTTTCTTTATATTGCAAATGTACAGAGAGTTGTAAAAAAAATTGCACCAGCTCATAGATGACTCTGATTCCCAACTCTGAAAAATCTCATTTTAGAGATATTTCATGTTTTACTTTCATCATATTCAGAATATTTTGGTTCAAAAGTCTTGACTTTGTGTAAATAAGAAAAGTATCTTGGAAAACATCTACAAGTGAGCATGTAAAACAGAAGCTAAACTAAAGGTAACAGAACAAGATGAAACACTCCAAGAGAGAAAGAAGCAAAATATAACTGTAAATAAGATGTTAATACTTGTTAAATATTAAAAACCCTATCCAAAAGTATTTTGTCAACAAAGAAACCAAGGTTAAAAACTAGAATTTGAAACAGAATGATCTTTCTAAAAACGTATATAAGACAAGTTGGAATATTTCTGAAATCATTATTCATAAAATTTGGATGTTTTTAAGTGAAAAGGTGACTTGAATTCATGTGTAGAGGCTAAATTATATAGAAATTACTTCATTATATTTGTAAACAATTTCCTTCTCCAAAAAATCATTATTTTTTGAAGATTATGTAAATGTTTTAGCAGATTCTTTTGCCTGTTTTTAAATTTCAAAGAATTATGATTATCAATATCACATTATTACTATGAAATTTATGACACCTAGATGCCCTCAAACAAACAGTAAATTGACATTTACTAAAAATGAGCATTGATTATATCACTTAATGAAAGCAATTTACTGGCCCCAATAATAATCAAAATTTAAGTAGTAATAATATAAAGTCAATATTTATTTTACTTATATCTATTTCACCATTTGACACAATTGACTTAGAATCATGTAGCCTTCACTATATATTTTACTTATTACATATTTATGGACAATATTCATTGACTCTTCATCTCATTATACTTTTCCTTTTTCTACAATATTTTATTTATTTATTTGAGATAGTGAAAGACACAGGGGGCAGAGAGAGAGGGAGAAGGAGAGAGAGAGAGAGAGAGAAAGAGAGAGAGAAGGAGGGAGGGAATGGGTGCATTCAGGCCTCTTGCCACTGCAAATGAACCCCAGAGGAATGTGCCACATCATAATCTGGCCTCTATATGGGTTCTGGAGAATCAAACCAGCTACATCAATCTTTCAAAGCAAGTACTTTTACCCACTGAGCCATCTTGATCTCCTCTGCACTACTTTTTTTGCACAATATAATAGAAATTTTTAATGTTCTAATTTGAAAACACCACAAATTAAGAAACATATGCATTCAGAAATGGAAATGTGACACAGAGAGAGAGAGAAATAAACCACAAATCTAAAAAGAAAAAGCAAATAATGCCAAACTGGTATTTCAGATACCTTTCACTCAGATCACCAATCTCAACTTAAATATTGTAATATTTAGGGTGTTGTTACAGTACTTTCCATTTTAATAATTTACTTCAGAGAGCAGAGTTCTTATGTTAGTCAGCATGAATGACATCCACATAGGAAATTAATATACACTACTCTTTCTAAGCCATTGATATCCAATAACTGAAAGTAATTTCAAACTCTTTGTTATACTTTGTGTAACAATTGGAATTATGCAATTCATTTTTTTTCTCATAGCAGAAGCCCAGGTTAAATTCATTTTTGTAGACTCTAGTACTTTTCCTAATTGCTATGACACTGAAGACCTTTAAAATTTGTGTTCTGTGAAAAACATTCATGGAGGGCTGGAGAGATGGCTCAGCGGTTAAGGCACTTGCCTCTAGTGCCTAAGGCCCTGGGTTCAATTCCCCAGGTCCCACATAAGCCAGACCCACAAGGTGGTGGCCCTGGTGTGTGCGCTCTCTCTCTCTCTCTCTCTCTCTCTCTCTCTCTCTCTCTCTCCCCTTGAAAAATGAATAAATATTAAAAAAAAAGAAAAACATTCATGGAATAAAATTATGCTGATTAGATTTCTTATGTCACTACCTCGAACAGTATACACTACAATTGTTAAAAGGATAATGCCTATGTTTGTAAACATTGATGATACAAAGTTATAGAGCTGTTTTATTTCACATAAAACTAATAACTTCTTGATAATAACTTCACAATAAAAGAGAAGAGCACAATTTCCATTAAATTTGATAGAATATTATGTAAGTCACATTTGTGTCCATATAGATAATTATATATATTCATACAAATGTATGTAGCAAAACATATATTAACCTTAGATGGTTAATATTTCTCTTTCAGAGAAACATATGCATAAACTATCCTCTATTTGAGATTTTGAAACAACCTACTTGATTCATAAACTGCATGATTGGTTTTAGACTTTTTCCCTTTTTTAATATATTTATTATATTGATTTCAAAACCGCACCCTGAGACTACATAGTAAATTCCAGGTCAGCCTGGGCTAGAGTGAGACCCTACATTGAAAAAAAGAAAAAAAACAATAATGTTAATGTTAATTAAAAATAATTTTCAAAATCTTTTTAGAGGTAAACTTGAGAAACATACTGAAATGGTCCAAAAGATAGAGTTTTCAATGTGAAATGAAACATTGGTTTTTAGGGTTTTTTTAAATTATTTTAACCTATTTCATAGTTCTATAAGCTACAAATAATTATTGACCATGGGCATATTTAATCTGCATCCTATAGATACTGGCCCATTTATAAATCTTTGCAAATATCTTAATGTTTAGCATATCTGTTTTAGAATCCCTGTCCTGTTTTTCTACATAATGTATTCTTTGTATTTTCCTTTGTTCAAGTCACAATGTTAACAACTGTGTACTCTTTGGCTAATGAGCTCAATAAATGTCTAGCATATATCTGGTGTATATTTGTATACATCAAGAGTATCCTTCTTTAATAATTATTATCCTTTTATGTTAGAATGTCATACTCAAAGACATGTCAGAAATGAAGGATATAAAATTTTCAAATACACTTCAAAGTAAAAAATATTTTTATATAATTAGTATGACATCATGTGTAAGCTCCATTTTCCGTGTTCTGATTTTTAAATATATCTTTATTATTCAAATTTCAATACATTTTATGCGCAAATATTGTGTTGGTATCCCATTTCCTCCTCCCTGTTCCCAACACACTGGGTATCATCCTCAGTGGGGATGCTGGATCAACCTATGGGTTGGGGGTTATGGGTAGTACAGTAGTCAGCCAGGTCCCCCTTCCCCTTTTGTGTTGTTGCTGAGGGGAGCAATGTCTCTGGATATTCTCCCCCACCATGGCTCTTACACTCTTTCTGCCCCCTCTTCTGCTCAGTTCCCTGAGTCATGGTGGGTGAGTTTTAAGTCTGTTTTATTGTTGAGATCTTAAGATCCTCAGTACTTCTGCTGTGGGATTTGTTGGAAATCCATGTGTGTCCCGTTGTCTTATCCTGATTGGCTGTGGTTATAGGTCTCTTGCTTATCACACTACTCTCTCAAGGGTATCATTTAGGGTCCACACCATAGACTTGGGGAGGTTCATCTCTCGCCTGGGTGTCAGCCATCTGCCTGTGGCTCTTTGGTGGGGTTGGTATGACCAGGTCTCTGCACGATGTGTGTGTGTGTGTGTGTGTGTGTGTGTGTGTGTGTGTGTGTGTGTGTGTGTGTAGAGTGGGAGTGTGGTATGATTTGTGATGTTTGTAACAGTCAAGGGTATAAACAGACTCTGTGTGTGCCAGAGGAGAGAATTGAGTGTACTTCTCTTTTCATTCTTATTTATATTTCCTTGAGTTGCAGGTGATTCCTTAGCCCAGAGCTGTCCTTCAGAGAGTTTCCATAATGTTCTGATCTCTGTCCCACGACCTCATGGACTGGGGTGACATTTATGCACAGTTATTTATTTTAAATGTGGCTTCTTGAAGTCTAACTCAGTGGTCTCCATCCAAGAGGTTCCCATGCTGAAGTGACAAGCATTCAACCATGGAGCCATCTCCCCACCCTAATCCGAATACCTCAGAAATAATGGAAGATATCAAGCATTATTGTATCTGTGATTTCAACTACTTGGTTATTTCATCTGTTTAAATGCCTGCTTTAGGGACATTTTAGAACATAAGCCTGATAAATCAAAGCATGAACATGTTTTTTAAAATATTTTATTTATTCCTTTCAAGCAGAGAGAGAGAGAGAGAGAGAGAGAGAGAGAGAGAGAGAGAGAGAGAGAGAGAGAGAGAGAGAGAACCAGGGTCACCACCTTGTGGGTCTGGCCCATATGGGTCCTGGGGAATTGAACCCCTGGGCCCTAGGCACTGGAGGCGAGTGCCTTAACCGCTGAGCCATCTCTCCAGCCCCGAACATGGTTTTAATGTTACCAAATAAAATGCCTTATCAATTCATATTTTATTTAGTTTTAGAAGTTTAGCACTATGCAATCAAGTATAAATACATGTAAGCCTAGGTAACTAAGATGTCCAGAGAAAGCATTTTCATTCCTTCTTCTCATTTCATAACTGAGTGCTAGGAAAGAGAAGTGGTCCTTTTGCTACCATTTAAAAGATAAATAGCAGCAATATTGGTAAATATTCACAAAAGACAAGGGCTAATGTGTAGACAACAGCAATCACCTATGGTTCTGTTCAGATATTTAGATATGTAGATTGAATGCATTTACTTAGGTCCATTTAATCATGAGGTCTATTGACTGTTAATGAAAGCTTAGAAAATTAAAAAAAAACAGCTGGCATTTTAAAAGGGTGAAATCTTATTAACTCATGTCCTTCTGCATGTATTTGAAATGTTAAGGATGGAAATATCTTTCTTTGGACAGAGTGGAATTGGTACACTGATTTACAGTGTTAGAAGCTGACTGTTTTCACAATTTCTATTTTCACTGTGGGAGATGAAACACTTGACTGATTCATGAGTTGGGAAATTTTGAATTTACTATGGAAATTGACAAAATAAATCATGACTCCTTATGTGACATGGCGGAAAAATATTTTGTGTTATTCATGGTACATTTATCATATTTGCCTGATGGTTAATACTCTGTTATTTTACTGCTATTCAAGTTCTTAAAACTCCAAGCAGTTCAGAGTCAACAGGGACTGCTATAGAATAATATATTTAACCTAAGCAGCTATAAGAGCAGTGAAAGCCAGAATCTATAAACTTGAGACATACTTCCACCATCAGCCTGAAAAATGTAATGGGAAAAATGTTTTATATGCACAATATTCACTACTAAATTTTCTACATAATTTTTAAAGTTTTAATTTAAATCTACGATACTTAGATATTTCATCTATGTGTTGGTAAAGTAATATGAACTCAGTGTTTTAAAACACTGTCTATACCCAAATCATTGTGTAAGCCAGAAATTTAATATTTATACAGTATTTTAGTGCCTACTTAATTTGTTTGTTGAAATGATTATTGAAGTAAAATTTTAAATAGTGATGCTAAGCTCTTTAATTATATACATTTAGAATATATCTCATAAATATACCTTTACTAAATATAGTGAAGATAGATTGACTACAAGACATTTAGAAAAAAATACTATTAAATACTGCCCAATTCAACCAACGTATAGAAACAGAGATAATAAGTATGATTTATTTTGCCTTTTAACAAAGAATATTTCAATAAAAGTGATACTTCATACTTCAGATTCAAAGGTAATTAAAAACACTCAAATTCCATTCCAAATCTTTTTCTAAAATTTAAGAATAACTTCTAATCATTAGGTGACAGAGTGAAGGACATTTCTATTTAGATCTATCTATCTAAATGAATGTTAGCTGAGTAGCTAGGAGTTTGAGTTGGGAACTTTTTTTTTAACTTACAAAATAAATTTGATATTTCTTAATCGTAGTCAAAATAGATGGATGTCATGCAAATAGAAGTAAGTGGCTGTCTATCTGTGTATGGACATTAAGATGTCTTTATTGTCAAAATATGTCTATTTTAAAGATTAAAATACTGTTTGTGATTTGAAGCCATCACTTTTTAAATTACATGGTGCAAATCAACCAATTGTTTGGTAGCTTGTCAATATATTTTTTTATAGTGTCATGATTGTAGTTTGACTGTGAAATGTCATCCAGGAAGGTGCTGTTTGAGAGGTTGTGGATAAAGAATTTAAAAACAAATTTGCATAGTTGGGGAAAACCTCTAAGAGGTCTGAGCGCTAAAAGGAGGTATACACCCTGACTTGAAGTTTCAAAGATCTGTGACCTAATGCTGACATTTATCTTGGGTTTTGGAATATATAAGAAAGCATTCCATAAAACCTGAATCGCAACCTTCAGATTTTCTCAATGATTTTTAGTCTCTATTAACAAATGATCACTGTGGCACATATCTCTAAGGAAGAAGTGTTTATGGCAATGTGGTTGGCACCTTTGCAGGAATGTGAATGAAGAATGGCAGGTGATGGGCGTGGTTTGGAATTGGTGTACTTCAAAATCATTTCTGGCCTTCTATGTAGGCAACATTTAGAAATAAGGGTGCAAATCATCACTGTGGGGTTAAGGAAAAGTAGAGACAGTTATAAAGACATTATTTCTATGAGAACAGGTAATAAATGAACAGAAAAAAACAGACAACTGGGAGATAAGGAATTGAAATAAAACATGAGAAAGAGCTGGGCATACTGACCCACGCCTTCAATCCGAGCACTCAGGAAGCAGAGGCCAGCCTGGGACTACAGAGTGAGTGCCAGGTCAGCCTGAGCTGGAGTTTGACCCTACCTTGAAAACAAAAAGCAAAAACAAACAAATAAAAAAATGAAAATGAGAACTACTGAAATCTAAAAACATAATCTGAAAAGATACTGAGAGAGGTCATGATCCTTGATAAGCCCATGAGTGTGAGAAGCTAAAGTGGAATGAAAAATGCATAACTGATGATGAAGGTCAGCAAGCTGTGAAGCCACAGGTTACATATCTTTTTCCCAAAGCATTCCACTCCCTTGGAGTGATGGCCAGGGAGAGTCCTGATGGCCTAGAACCACAGTTTTCCATAAAATATACCAAGCTGCCTTCCTAGACAATGGGCTTTTTTTTGAAAACTGGGAAGATGCCAGCCCCCACTGCATGAATCACACCAAAGTGGACAAGGATGGATTCGGAAGCAGTCATACTGTTAGGAAAATGCCAGCCACAGCTGGTACATGTACCAGAAGCTTGGGTAATTCAGATGATTACTTTAATGCACTTTACTTGAAGAAGGTGACACAGTGTGGTTTTTTGAGGGGCCACTTACCTTTTATATTCCAGATGTTAGAATGGAACAATCTTTTCATTTAAAAGGCTTGTTTAATGTTGGTTATTTTTCTTCAGCACTTGGAGGGCTTGCTCTACCTATCATTCAAAAGACCTAAAATGCTTCAAACAGTCGAAACCATCAATATATGTTCTTATAAAACTTTATGATCAGACATCATAGTTTCCATGTTGTATTTTACTTCTGGGGTGTCAGTATTTGTTCACATTTCTGAATCTATTTTAAAACTACAGTGGTTATTCCACCCTCCCTTCTTTGAGTACACATATATATGTTATTTTATAGATAACCCAACATTTTACATGTGTTATGATCTCAATGTTTGTGTCTTCTCAGAATTCATATCTTGAAACTTGACTTACAAAGAAGGAGTATTGAGAGAGAAAGAGAGAGAGAGAGAGAGAGAGAGAGAGAGAGAGAGAGAGAGAGCATCTTTGGAAGGTTTTAGGTCACCTCCAAAGTCTAATGAGTGCCATTATCAAAGATAGCCCAGAAAGCTGGATCACCCACACAGCTGCCACATCTGAAGGACAATGTGAACTCTCTTCAGATACCAAATCTGAGAGTGCTTTGATTGAGGCCTTCTCAGATCCATAATGTGTAGCAATAGAATTCTGTTGGTTATAAGTGAGCATATTTAAAGTGTTTTGCTATAGTACTGGGAACAAACTACCAAATTGAAATATTGAAATATGAGGTACCACAGCAGTGACTTAATAAAAAGCTTCCTACTTTTATATTGAGATTTATTTGGTACAAAGATATGACAAGTACCTGTGGAACAATTTATAAAAACTACATCAGTTAATCCTGACAACAGCCTGAAGTTCATTACAGTTTTCTGTATTTACAGTTGAGAAGAGGCTTAGGTGACATAATTTTCCTAGGGCATTTTATGCTGTTAACTTGCAAGGCTTGGAATTGTCAGTTAGACTGACACCATTACTCCTCTTACATACTTTTATGTTGTAGGAAAGAAATTCACAGTTATATAGTAAGTTAGAGCTAGATCCCAAGTTTATTGACTCCTAGTAAGGACCAACTCCCTCCAAATTTTTGTGAATCACCTGGAGCCTAACCAGATTATATGTTCTATCTACAGCCTAATAAAATAGATGCAACTGATGAAGAGTGACCAACCTGGCATGTCACTGTAGTGAAATTATTTAGAAAATGTCTCTATTGCATATTAATATTTTGGCAACACTGGAAAGAAATATCAAGTATAAAAGAAGTAGCTTTATACTGTCTTTCCTTTATTTCCCTGTGTTTTAAACGGCTCCTTGTTACCTTCTCAACCACATACTATTAATACTTATTCTAGGAAAAAAACCTCCAAAACTAACTCAGTTATATCTTCTTGGTCTAACCCCACCACCATCCCCTTCTGTTTTTCTAATTTTTCTTATCATTCTACTACATGGAAAAGCTGAAGAGCAATCACTTGTCACCACCCACAGTCTCTTTTCAGAGAACAGCAAGGAAGGAAAGACTATGCAGGCTGAACCAGACACCCTATCAGCAAGCAGAGAGAAAGAGAGAGTTCATGATAACCACATGCATTCATATGTTAATTCCCCAAAGGGAAAAAAAACTCTGTAAAACAAATTGTATTTTACTAGTATATAGCACTGCTTTAAATATAATTTCAGCTCAAGCATTGTAAGCACATTCATGATACATACCTGAGGGAATACATATAACTAATTTGTAAGTTCAGTTCTCTAAGTTCTTGTGGTTTGAGTCACTGATTTCAGAATGACATTGAAAAATATATTTCTGCAGAATCTTTGATTTCACAATGTAATGTAGACACATCTCTGTATTGGATTTCAATAAGTCCACAGAAATGAAATGTCTACTTTTAGTGAGCTTTGATTTCTACAGATTTAATTCCAACACTTTATAACCTAAAATTTTTAAACACCTGGTAGCAGTCTATGACACATAGTGATTTGCTCATTTTTCCTGTAATGAAGCCATGGCAAAATTATAAAGTGATTTAGGCTAAGTTAAAGTTTTTCTTTATTAATTAGAAATATTTTGTAGCTGATTACTGTCTCCTAGTTAATTTAAAGGTATTAAAAGGATTTAAAATTTGTACTTCTGTGGGTACTATTGACTGAAAATTTCCTTTTTTAAGTTTTATGACTCTTTACAATAACTAGAAAAATCTTAGAGTCCACAAACAGAAGTGGGTATCTAATAAAAACTCAATTTGTAATAGTTGTGGAAAATCTTTTCAAAGCCATCAGTTTTGTGGGCACTTTAAAACTTATCCTTTTATTAGATCTTGAGAAGTATGCAGATTTTAATTGCACTGTCTTATAAAGTAACATAATTTCTTCCTCTTTAATAAGTTTTTAGGTTAACCCCTATAGTTTCTAATAAAAAATAGCACAATGTATAAATAAATGGAACCTGTTTTCCCATTATCTAAAGGATTTGTTGAAGAAATATTTATTCAATATCATGTGTAAACACGTGCGCGTGTACACACACACATCAAGTATACATCTTCAAGTAATATATACATATGGTTCTAGGGACAGTTTTCTACATTTCATGGGGAGGGGGAATTCTGCTATAATTAAGTTGAGAAGAAATACATAGAATTAAATTTCGTTTTAACATGTCTACTGTCTACTAGGAATCAAAACCTAAAACTACAATTATGTGCATGTACTTTTGAACTGAGTTTATTTTCTGTGCTTGGGCTTTGGTTTGCTATTTACCTAAAAATTCCCTGCATTGGTGTGTGTGTGTGTGTGTGTGTGTGTGTGTGTGTGTGTGTGTGTGTGTGTGTGCGCGCTGTATAGTCTATTCACCCAATTTAACGTATTTTCAAAACCAATCTAGATATTATAAAATCAGTAAAACATTTAGACTTCTTTATGCAGAAAAGTATTTTAACTTAGAATAATTTAGTCAACAGAGGTGTCGACACGAGGATTCAAATACCAAGCACTTTTCCTGTGTGCTTCACTGTAAGTCAAGCTTTCTCTAGGTCTGGGTTTTGATTATCAATGTTCATTGTCAACCAGAATGCATCTACAATCATGTAGCACAGTGAGGCACACCTCTGGACTTGTCTCTGTGGACATTTCTAGAGAGCAATAACCTAGAGGGGAAGACTAACTCTGAATTTGGGCGTCATATTCCTTTGGGTGGAAGTGCAAAGCTGAAGAGAGGGGCGGAAGAGAGAAAATAAGCCCAGCATAGCATTTCCTGTCTCTTTGTTTCTTGCCCAGTCATGAAGAGAACATTCTCCTCTGCCAAAGTCCTTGCTGCCATGCCATTTTGAGCAAACACATAGACCACAAGTGATCACTTGCTGATCCCTCTGGAACTGAGCAAAATAAATCATTTTTTTCCTTTAAACTCTGTATGTCGCGTATTTGGTCCAAACAATGATAAATGTAACTAATACATGTATGTAATACAAAATAGATAATTAAATGATATATAAACAATCGATGTAGAGATAAGATCATTTAATAAAGTATGTAGAAATAAGTACATTCAAAATCCTACTTTCTCCTGTTTTCACTTGTGTATGTGGAAACAGCAAATGAATCATTGAGACACTTTACCCCCACCTAAAATTTTTAATGGGTTCTTGGGGACATGCACATTTTTATGGGGGTATGCCTTATAATCCTGATTGGTCCTTTGAAATTCATTAATTTATGAGTACATGGTGCTTTATCTTTCATGATGTTCTATGAAGAAAATGAAAAACACAGTTGAGTGAGTTAGATAATAAAAAAACAGGAACAAATAGGGGTCTGAGGACACAAAGCGTAGAGTAGTTTGAAAGCATGTTATCAAGAGTATTCCTCCCAACACTTTAGGACAGAAGAGAGACTTTCTGCAAAGAAATATTAGGCACAATGTCTATGGTATCAGCAAGGACGGGCTTAGGAAATTGAAGGAAGTTAAAGATGGCTACAAGCATATGTTCAAGGTGAGGGAAAGCCGATGAATAAGTCTGGAAATGTGATCAAGACATTTCATACCACAAAGATCAGATTTTATATTTAAGAGAGGAAACATCAAACAGTTTTTAGCCCTGGAGTATTAATTGAAAGTCTACTTTAGGAGCATTATTCTATGAGATGAGAGATTGAAGTTGAATCAGGGTGGCAGTTTGAAAATGAAAGATAAGAGTCAGATTCAAATAACTACTATAATAATGAATATGGAAATAAGTGTGTATAAGTGATCCAAGAAAGGAATTGACAAGGATGTGTGTAATGATACAGGAGCAATAGTAAGGACTTGCTTTGAAGTGCTTTTGTACTAACATGAGTTCCAAGAGGAAGAATATCTGGAAATTTCATTTTGTAGGAACTTGAGTTTAGGATTTAAGTATATTCCTGTAATGTTTAGCAAACAGCTTTGTACACAGTCATAGTGCTGGTCAGAGGATGAGAGCTACATGCTTAAGGCTGGGCTTTTAAGTGGCAGTAGTCATGGATGGGCAAGGAGTAAATATAGCGTAACAACAGGACTGAGAGTGAAACCTGTGGAATTAAAGGTGACTGAAGAAGGAAAAAATAAACAGGGCTGATCATTATCTGACTGAGGGATAGGTAGAAAGCTCAGGTAGAGTTGAATCATATAAATCACATGATAGCTGAATTTTAAAATAAGTTTGGGTTGTTGTGATCTCTGAAAACAAAACAAGAAGCAAAAGAAGGAAATTCTCAACATAATTAAAGACAGTGTCTAGTCAGTAAAAAAGCTGTAGAAGTGATAGATCACACTGTGTGAATATAAATAAAGATGTGGATACAGAGCAAACAGAAAATATCTCTTTAAGAAATTTTGTTGTAAAAAAGGACACATTTCCCACAGT
>PVHP010017056.1:0-35033 GCA_004024765.1 Zapus hudsonius
TCTTCCATATAGTCGTGTGTTCAACATTCTTGTGACAACTGTCTATATTGTATATCAGTGTCCTATGCTTTCTCCAAATATCATTGTCCAATTACAGCTCATGTAACACTTTCCAGAACTGCACATGCTACCATCTGGGAGCTGGTTATCATTATGGATTTGGCAGGGTCTCTCTGTGTTGTGTGACGACATTCTGTGGTATCTTCAGCAGTTGGGTCTTACCTTTGACCTGGGGTGGGTATTCAAGAGTTTTGACAAAAGCCTGGCTTGTTTAGGGGACTTTGTGGGTCTCTTTGATCAACAGCTCTGTGTGGGAAGCAGCCAATGACGGGCAGGGAGTTGAAATTCTCATCCATTTTTCATGGGGTTAGGCTTCCTCCTATTCCATTCATGGTTCCTTCTTACAGGTAATGCCCACAGCTTCTTCAGGAGATTACTGTATGTAAGGATTTTATAGTATCAATTCATTACTGGTTTAGCTTATTGTAAAAGTCCACCCACCCTCCCAATCCTACCCCTCTCTAGTTCCTTCCATCCCCTTTTACAGTCTCTCAATTTACCAGTCAGGTTTGCTTAGCGTTAAAACTAAACTTGTTTAGGAACAGCATATGAGGGAGAATATGCAGCTCTGTCTCTGTTCTTCTGTGAGTTTGCTAAGTATGATCCGCTCCAAGTCCATCCACTTTTCTTTAAATTTCATTATGCCATTTTTCCTTTGAGCTGAGTAGGATTCCATTGTGTAAATGTACCACAACACTCATATCCATTTGTCTAGTGGTGGGCATTTGGGTTGATTCTAATTCTTAGCTATTATCATATATACATTTTATCCCCTTTTCCTTCCCTCTCCAGTTTGTAGTTTACACATCATGCCTCTTTCACTTTTATTGTCACATGTGTCCTTTTGCCCTTTCCTGTTTCCCCACACCCATTCTCTTCTCATGTTCTCCTTTCTAGCTTCATAACCTATTCCCTTTATCACAACCCTTATTTACATGCATACAGATATTCAGCTAGTATACACAGTGAGAGAAAATATATAGCATTTGTCTCTCTGAACTTGCATTGCCTTAGTATGCTCTTTACAGCTTGTGATGGTTAGGTTTTGTTGTCAACTTGATTTTTTAAATTATCTTGGGTAGGTTTCTCAGGATGTTTACAGGAAGGCAGCCTCTCAGTAGGGGGTAGGATGTAAAGAAGTTCAGAGAAGCTAGAACTAAACATCCTTTCCTGTGTGGGCAGTGCAGGAAGGAAATTCCAGAGACTCAGGAAGCCACTAAGTCTGGGATAGGGTTACAAGACCCCACTCTAAGGCTATATAAAGGGGAAGAAATTCTCTCCTTGCCCCCTTCTGCCTGTTCTCTGTTCTGTGTATATGGTGTGTATGGTGTTGGTGATGGGTTTCTCTCTCTGCTTGGACCTGTGAAAGGGGAGCATCCTCTTTTACATTCTGGAACTTCCCCTGTATCTATAGCTACAAATAAATCCTTTCCTCCCATAAACTGTGCCTGTTTTGGAGATTCATCCCAGTGGCCTGTGGCTGGATGCGACACAGCTAAATCCATTTTCTTGCACATTTCAGAATTTCATTTTTCTTCACATAATTTGGCTGAGAATTTTATGTACAGAACAGCACTATATTATTTTAGTTACATATATACATGTTATTACATATGTAGTATTCCACAACATACTCAACTGATTTGTTATTATTTACCAATAGAGAATTAGACTCAAAATGGTACTAATTTCATTATTTGTATTCTAATGTGAGATAATCTGTACTATGTCTAAGAAATAATTATAGAAATGTACTTTTTAGTAAAGATTTATGAAATCAAAATATATTGTGAAATTACCACTTTGTACTAACCAGCAGTGCCTTCAAGACAATTTATCTCAGTGTGCATAAAGCCTTGTTAACAATAAACCTGTCAATGTGACGACCAAAAGATTATCCAGTATTCTGTCTCCTCTAGCCATGAGAATTAAATTCATTTTCACTAGCATACGTCAGTTTGTTCATATATGTGTTCACATGTAATTGTATTTTATATATAATATATAAGATAACTCTGGGATGATTGTTTAAGAATTCTTACCTAATGAGCAGTTCTAATAACAGGTCACATATCCATCCCAATAATATCCCACTAAATAGATTTTTATCTCTTTCAAATTTGGCAGACAAGATATTTTACAGAAAGCACACATGTTCTAATTATCTGTTATGGTTGTACTTTTGTATACATCACTCTCACTAGAAGAAAAAGTGACTTGTGTTTTGGAGGTTTCACAACTCCTTCACAACAACAGTTTATAAATCATATTCTCTTCTGTTTTCTTTAACTAGATCATGTATAAACAAGTATTGTCTGAAAAATGTATATCACAGTTTAACTGAGCAGTCAAATTTAACAATTTGTTCTGTGACTGATAAAATATTGAGGACAGAGATAGTAAAAATACTTTTGCTTTGCTTGTTTCATTTTCACTTTTCTATCAAATGGTTCTTCTTGAATGTGGCACATATATTGCTAAAAATACTGTATCATTCCATCATACCATCATAATAAATGTGAAGTTAGAAAACATGCACAGCTAACACATTATCTTCTGGAAATAACTCGAGAGATATAGTGAATAAAAAAGCGTTCAGAATTTTGAGAGGGTTTATCAGATAGAAAATGAATTTCAAATTATTTCATTGGATGCTGGATATTGGAATTTTGTGGATATTCAAGGAAATGTCCTCATTTTAAGGAGGTATATGCGATATTCTCATAGGTTTTTGAGAATGAGTACATAAAACAAAGCTGCTGCCTGCATGAGGTACATGAAAAGAGCAAAACTGTTATCTGTAAAAGCAGCAAAGAATTGGACGTGCTTGACTTTTTGTATGATGCATGCTACAGCAATCTTCTGCTTCTAATATAGAACTGTAGTAAGGATCATTGCACTAATGCAGGAGGATTTGTGATAATGTTGCAGAAATTTTACTGTCAAAACTGAACTGCAGTGTAATGACTTTTGTTATCATGGTTTCTAACAACTATTCAGTATGAATTGACCCTACATATGCTTGATGCAATAATGTGTCAGTAACTCAGAAAGTCAAAAAGGAAATAAAAACAGTCAACAGACTGCTACCTAAGACTTCATGATAGCTTTTATTATTAATATTGTTAAACCAATTATAGCACTATGTAAGCTAGGCTCAATAGAAATAAAAACTTAGATATATGATGACAGTGCTGGCCAAACAAATGTACAAAATTAGTGTTCTCTGCTCACCACGAGCACTGGTTACTGATGGCTCTCTTATTACTAATCCACAGTCTGGTTATTAATCTCTTCAAGAACTCTGTCATCAGTTCACTTCTTTCTGAAATGTTAGTTTCCTCTTTCTTTAGTGGACAATCTCCTTTATTCTTCCTATTTTGCATAAGCCTTCCTCTTCATTACATCATATTTTCATTTCACTTCTCTTCATTCCAATAAACAGCAGAAAATACATAAATAAAAACAGCAAAATTAGTTCCTGCGCAATGTGGCCATCACAGAGCTAGTCATGGCATAGAATACTACATTCCCATAAACATATAGTTAGTCATTGTCCTCATATATTAAATTATTGTGATTATTTATTTTTAACAAATATACAATTTATATTAGCTTGTTAAAAGTACTATAGTTGGTCTAAACAAGAGAAAGTGGTTATATCACCATTCAGGAAGTTAGAAGCCTAAGGTCAAGTTTTCAGCTGGGTTGGTTCTATCTAAGGACCCTGATGGAGAGATCAATTCTAGTCTATCACCTTGTCTGGTAGATGGCTGGTTCCTCATTGTGTTCTTAATACATTTTCTCCCTCATTGTGTTAGTTAAAGGAAAAACTAAGTCACCCAATAATGTGACTTCTAGTTATGCTATTCTTTATATAATGATATTTGGAAAAGTATAATTGAATAGAAAAACACAGGTTAATATATTTTTAAACTAGAGACCCAAAACATAGGTCAAATGTTTCTGCTTCTTAAAAGGTACACACAGTTAATTTTTCTTATGAGGAGGATTGCATCATGTTGAATGAGGTTCCATCTTAATAGCCCCATTTTCACTTTATTTCCATCTACAATGATCCTGTCTCCAAATGAAGCAGCATTCTCAGCAGTGGTGGTGGTGCAAACTTTTCAGGTATTTTTTTAAACAGTTTTATTTATTTATTTGCAAGCAGAGAGACAGATGAGAGAATGGGCATGCCAGGGCCTCTAAGCCACTGCAAACTCCAGACACATGTGCCGCTTTTGGCATCTGGCTTTACATGGGTACTGGGGAATTGAACCTGGGTCCTTAGGCTCTGCAGGCAAGCACATTGATTTCAAAGCCATCTCTCCAGCCCCTCAGGTCTGTATTTCACATATCAATATGAGAGATTACCCACAGGATTTCTAAGGAAGTATACAGAAAATGAGGTACCGAGAGAAGGTGAAAACTCCTGTGATTGCCAAATTCACTTACCACACCATTGCTGTCTTCTTAAGTCCTCTCCTCTCCTCAGCTCCTCCTGTGGACCATTCTTATGCTTGTGTCCTAAACTCCTCCCTTTTCCACCTTCTCAGCACTATCACTCAAACGACATTCCCGCCCTATGGTATCTCTATTTTCCCCCACCCTGGATTATTTCCAGCATGAAACATCATACAAACCCACTGTCATACTACCCACTTTGGGACTGCACTTATGGGACTCCATAGAGCACTTCTTTCTGTTGTGCTGAGTCATCTGCTCTTGCCATCTTCACTTCATCACATCCACTTCTCCTTTTTGTTTGTTTGTTTGTTTGTTTGTTGATTTGTTTATTCAAGGTAGGTTCTCATGCTAGCCCAGGCTGACCTGGAATTCACTATGTAGTCTCAGGCTGGCCTCAAACCCACGGCAATCCTCCTACCTCTGCCTCTGGAGTGCTGGGATTAAAGGAGTGCACCACCACACCTGGCTCCTTTTTGGAATACAATGTACCATTGATTTCCATGGTATCAAATCCAACCATGTATGTCTGGCCTTTCTTACTTGAGGGTTCAGAATATGATCACCATTCAGCATTCACCTTTTTGAAGTGGTTTTGCCTAGGGCCATGACACCATGTTTTCTAATTTTCCTCACTGGACCTTTGATTTGTTCTTTGTTAATAACTCTTACTTCTCCCAATTTCCACACTGTAATATTCAGAGGTGAAATTCCTTTATGTGTCATAATTCTATATTTCTCCTTGCTTAGTAACTTTTCTCATCAGTGCAATAAAATAACTAATATAAATAAGTAAAAGGAGATAGATTTATTTTGATTAATGATTGCCAATGATTAGATCTCCAGCCATATGGCAAGGGCCCTTGGGCAGAAACATCATAGCAACAGGAGGATGTGGCAGAGGAGATGAGTCTGGTACATAAAAAGCAGAAAGAGCAATAAATGCACAGACCAGTTCAAGATTTAGCTCTCAGGACAAATCCCCAGGACCTCCTTTCTCCTGCTAGACTCTCTATCCCTCATAGTAGCAACTAGTTAGGCCTAGACCAAGAACTCAAACCCAGAACCTATGGAACACATTCTATATTCAAGTCACAACAAGACAGATGCCTAAATATGGATAAATCACACAAACAAAATTTTAAGCAAAAGAAGACACATAGAAAATATGTCTGTGTGACTTATATTTGTAAACGGACAAAAATTACCATGTTGTTAGAAGTCAGGAAAATAGTTACCTTTGGTGACCACTACACTCATTTGCAGTATATGAACTGCCAGTGACTAATTTAGGGTTTAAGGATGCTTTGGAATGATGATAACATACTCGTTCCCAGTCTATCTTCAGGATGCTGTGTCATCCATGTTCATGAACTCTACATCTGTGAATTCAACCATCCTCAGATAGAATAAAGTCAGAAGAATTTGTACCTGTATGTAACATAAGCTTGTTCTTGTGATTATTGCCTAAATAATGCAGTATAACAGTTGTTTGCATGTCGTTTACACTGTACTAAGTATAAGAAGAAACCTATGAAAGGGTAAATTGTATATGCATAAGTGACACATAAATACCATACAATTTTCTATTGAGAGACTTCAGCATCTACAGGTTCTGGTATCCATGAGATGTGAATATCTGGAATATTCCCTGCAGGGGTCAGAGGTGCTGTATTTTATTGAGCTGTACACTTGTGGTGCGTACAGTTTGTTTGTTTTTGACCCCAGATATCCCTATATAGCTCAAGTTGGCCTGAAACCCTGTTCCTCTTACCCCTTCCCCAACCTTGTGCAGTAGGCCAATCAGCACCCTGGTAATTTATGTATTTCTGGTATATGTAATTCTTAATTTCAGATGCAATATTGCTGGCAGTGGTGAGTTAAACCCACATTCAGAATGGCATATCTTTCCCTGGCTACCCATACTGCATATTCTGCCCTAGCAGAGGCCATTTTTGGATGCATGACCACTACACTCATTCTCAGCATGTGAGCTGTCAGACTCTTCCACGTGGAAATTCCCCAGTCCCCGACATCCCAGGTAAACTACTTCTGACTCCTTCTTACCTCTGAATTATCTGATCAAAGCTCCTTCTTCAGAACATCTCCTGAGAACCCCTTACATAAAGTTGTCCCTTGTCCAACCACTATGACACCTCATTTGTTTCTTTAAATATGCAAACTCTGCTATTTTATTTTATGCTCACTTCTTCATTTGTTTATTGCCTATTTCTGTTCAGGAAAGTATCAGATTATTCATGGCCATCACTCTAGTGCCTAGAGAAGGACCTAGGAAATTCCTGCTACATGATTGTTCCCAGTGAGACATTTAGCAAACTGTACATGCTTACTCACTGAGACAACATTTCTACTTCTAGGAATTTATAAGAAAATAATCTGGAGAAGTCTACAAGATGTAGGTAGAATGATGTGAGTTAAAACATATTTTATAAAGAGGAAATGTTAGTAAATTCAATACATGCTTATATGGAATTATATAAGTATATAATACAATTGGAATACAGAAAAGTATTATATAGCATTTAAAAAGAACAATATATATGATTCCTACCTTCTATCCTTATATTTCATCACAATCATATCTACTTACCTATGAATCTATTTGCATGGACAGCTACATTCCAAATGTGAACAGTATTTGATCTATACATGATTACATTCTCTTCTGCATTCCTTTGTCTATTTTTGCAATTACCACTTAGTATTTCATGAAACAGGAATGAAAATGAAATTGATAAAAGCCCTTAAATAAGAAGTGAACATTCCAAAAGGTCATAGGACTTTTAAAGACTGTCAAATAACCAAGGAAAAAAAATGTAGAAAAATACAAAATATTCCCAGCACCCATGATAAATATGTTACACTATAATCCATTTGCTTTAATTATTATAGAAGCTGACAGTTCTCTTTATAGTGTCCCTTCAGTCCTAGTCATGGGATCCCTAGTAAACTTACCACAGGTGGTTAAAGAACATTTTTCTAGGAATTATTCTATCTTTATTCATAAAAAGGTGGATTGCCATGGCAATTTCAATCAATGGCAAAAAAGAGATTGGCAAGTCATTGCAATATATATTAATAAATTAAGACTCTTTCTCTGAGGATGCCACAAATATAATTGAGAGATAAATGAATTTTAGTCTTCTTTCACTTGCTCTGTAGTGACCTTGGGATGTTAATCTTCTGCCTGTTTTCTCCAATTGTCTTTCCTCTTTCATTGTAGTTTATGCTGTTCAGGTAATACAAGGTGGTATATGGTTGCCTGGAATAGCAGCTATCATGGTCACTATGTTGTGGGAGGTAGAATCGGTCCCTCGCAAGAGTGTCACCCACCGTGGATACTGAAATCTGCAAGTGGACATGAAATGCACAGCATTGGCACAGCCTCCGTGTACTTTCAATAGCTCTAGATTACTCACAGTATTATGTGAATTAAATGTAAATAGCTCTTAAAATAGTCTACATGTTTAGTACAGATGGAAGTTTTTCAGAATATTTTCAATTCAGAGTACTTGGAGCTCCAGGAGAACACGTGGATATAGAGAGCAATTTTGTCTTTGTAAATATCTATTGGCCAAGGTCTAAATGAACTTCGTTACCTTGTAAAGTGTGTCCTTATATGCATGCTATTCAAGTGTTTTTTCTTGACTGAGCCATTTTTATAGACTTATCATCTACATTTTCTTTAAATAATCTGTTTGCTTGCTTCTTAAATATAGTGTAATCTAATTAAAACATAATCCATTTTAAAGCAATGGATTTATTGTGTGGCTCTTCCTGGATAAACATGAACAAATTTCTGCTCCCTACAGATAAGGCAACAATGTTAGACCAAGAAACCATTCCATCTAAGTCTAGGTTGATAAAAAATGAATCTATTGGGGTTACCTATAGGATCATAGATGACTCAAAGGCATCTCCAAAATGCACTCCTCCACATAGATGATGACTCAGCAAGATGACATTCTTGGAGCTCCCTGCCCAATGCTCTCCCAGGCAATTACTTCTTGCTTTGATAACCTTGTAGCTTTCTGAGCTTCCTAAACTTCCTGTGTGCTTCCTGAGCCTTGCAAATTGCATTAGCTTCCCAAGTCTTAGGAGTCTCTTTCTTCTCTCTAGGAAGGGAGTTTTTTTTTTCTTTCTCCTCCTCTTCTCTTCCTCTCCTCTTCCACCTTCTTGTTGCTTCTCTTTATGCTAAGCAAGTGCTCTACCACTGAGAAACATCCCCATCCTGACAGTACTAATTATTAAAGGCACACATAAGCTGGGAGGCTTAGGGTTGAGGGTGGAGGGTGGGAAGCTCCTACCAGAATCTCAGTGCAGAGACCCCCCCAGGGCTTCAGCCTGCCTCAACTTCCCTTAACCCCATATCCTCTGTGCCCTTTTAGCAAAATCCCACAAGCTAAAAAGATTCAAAATGGTGGTTCTATTTGTGGCTTGTCAAACTCTATTTACTTGGCATTGGGATTTCAAGTCATCGATGTCATATCGAATTTTGTGCTTTGCTCATTGAAAGATCACATTTGACCCACTTGTTCATTAGTTGATGGGTATTTCTTGACTTCTGAATAATGAAGTTATCGATATCCATGTTTTTGTGAAGACGGATATCTTAATTTTTATGGGGCATTAACTTCAGTGTGGAATTACTTTGTTGAAGCTCAGTTATAACTTAATGTTTAACTCTTTCAAAGCTCTCTTACTTTTCGCCAAAGTGGATCTGACATTTTACAATACCATCAGGAATATTGTAGGTGCCAGTTCTGCACATGCTCATAACCACTTGTGATTGACCTTATCTTTGTTTCCTTGTGGATGTGGAGTTACCAACTGCGACTACTGACCCCACCAATCCTGCTGCACAATGTGGTTTTGCGCTCACAATTTTTGTTGTCCATGTTCAACTTCCCATTTTCTACTCTCTTCTTAATGATTTTATTTTAAATGATGGTTAACTCCCTAGAAAATAAGATGAGTTAGCAGCTAGGTTCTCATTTCTGGGACAAAACACCTGACCAGAAGTATTCCATAGAAAGAAATGGTTTCAGAAGAAGTTTCATGATGGTGGGGGAAGCATGGCACAGCAGACAGCTGAGACATCTCATCTCATCCCAGCATCAGGAGAAGGAAGTAAGTAGCTGGCCCTCACCACCCAGTGGGTGGGACTATTAAACCTCAAGGTCTGCCCCCAGTGACACACCTCCTCCAGCAAGGCTCCACCTACCAAAGGCTCAACAATTCTCCCAAATTGCCATCAGCTAGAAACAAAGTATTCAAAATACATGAGGCTATGGGGAATATTTCATTCAAACAATCACAGATCATAACTCTAAATGAGTTGCAACCCAATTTTAGAAAACCCTGAGCTGGATGATTTGTAAGGATCTTTCCAGATTTCACACAACGATGCTTTATATGCCATTATCACTCTAAATGCTTCATAAACAATTTTCAGCTAGTATTTATAACAGCCCTTTGAAGTAAGAATAAAAAGCCTCTCTATATAAGACTCAAACTCAAAAGTCATATAAATAAAATAGCTACCTCTAAGCCCAAACTCTTGTGTGCTTTACTGAAAAGTCTAGTTGTAGTCAACTGATCCTTCCAAACTAAGATAGTCTTCCTATGGGCCCCTAGGTCAGCCATTTCAGTGTCCCTGGCGCCTAGTTTTCATGATTTTTCTAAGTAGATAATATTTTAGTGTGCTTTCTTATTTATATCTTTTATTCTGCTTGATCAGTTGGCTATTTACCATTTTTTTCTTTTCTTCTCTCTACACTGCTGACATACTTGTACTACAGAAAATAGAAGATAACCAAAAGCCAATAAGGGAAGCCTACAATCCCAGCATCAGAGACCTTCTTAGTTCATGATAGACATGGACCCTCCCATCATCTTTAAAACAAAACTGGGTTTATGGGGCACATAATGTACTATATGTTGTAAAAAAAAAAGTATATTCACTACATAGGTTTTAATGTATGGTTTAATTTATTCAGCATTAATCTCCTATCAATAATATCTTTCCTTGACCATTAAATATATATCCTCCTATGCCTGACTTTCTCCTTTCATCCTTAAATTATAATGAAATTAGATTATCTAACTTCTAAACATTGTGAGTCCATGCACCTATGCCAGCTTTGTATGCATTCCCTAACCTCACTTTTACTACTTATCTCTGTATCTGATCAGATGCTCTCTAACTGTTCACTTTCAGGTCTGTCTCTTCTTTAAGAGATGGGCTTGTAAAACTTACTTTAACAGGAACAATTCTTTGCTTCTGCTACAGTTAGCAATATTTTTTTCACCAATGCTAGTTGGTTCATTGTATAAATAACAATCAACTCCAAGTCATGAGATGCCAATTGTCTCATACCCCAGGCTGACCTTGAACTCCCATCATACAAATCATGACCTTGAACCACAGATCTAGTGCTAGATTTACACGCATGAACCACCATGTCCAGTTTATACAGTCCTGTGTATCAAACTCAATACTTGGTGCATGCTGGCCAAGTGCTCTGCCCACTGAGCTAAATCCTCAGCTCCAAGCCTGTCAGGTTTGAGGACACACTTATAGGAGTGTTCAGTGAAAATTGGACTCAGTTCAAGATGAGTCACCCACATGATAAATACAGAAGCAAGGAGTAATTATGATAAAGGGTGAACATTTACTAAAATGAAAAGTACCAGTTAGCCAGACATCAAGAACAAGGAAAGGCACCAGATGCCTTATTCTGACTGAATCTACCATGAGACAATATTTTAGTAGGTTATTTTGGGTCGAAGAATACACATAGTATATTGAAATCATATATCAACTTAAAATTACATTTTACCAATATACTTAAAAGATTTTATTTATTTATAACTTTAAATATCAGTGGGTAAAGAAACTTTTTACAAAAGTATGGATACATCTTTAAATAAAAATTTTATATAACTTAAATAATTTCTAAAACTAAATTGCATTTGAAATCATACACATTTGAGATACAAAATGCACTTTGATCCACTGAACATTCTATTTGGCACTATTTGGCACTGCTTTGAAGTTTTTCCTCTGACTTTTTCAAACTTTGCTTTCAAAACAGCTTCTGCTCCACAGAGACACCCATTTTGGAGATTTTGCCTTTCTTACAAGATGCACAACTCCTAAACTATTAGTTTGTTTTATTGTAAGGGAGAAAATACAGTTTCTATCACCCACTACTCTCCATGTGGGCCTAATCTTTTAGTTACTTTCTCCCTCAAAGTATGAAGCATTCAAATATTTGAATCACAATATCAAATGTTTCTCATAAATGAAATAATTGTTCCTTTCTTATTATCTCCATGACATTAGACCTAATCCCAACTTCCGGGAACTGATTTGGGATAATGAAACGAGTCTGTGGGAAAGACACCACCATATGTAAACTGTGTAAAAGGATTGTTTTATGATTTGAAGTCTGTGACTTTCAGGATGATGTCCAGACACCAGTTAGCTTTAAAATCCTTCCATCCCAAACTCCAGCAGCCTTTTTAGTCATGTTGCTCTTGATAGTATATCTTGATAGCGTATCTATGTGGATACACATGTTATTCTATTATGCAGACATTATTCCTTTAGAAGCCGGTGACTGGGCTGCTAAGCTAGGTTGCAATTCTTGGCATTAGTCACTATTTGTCCAGTCTTGGAGTGAAAAATTTCAATGTATGAATCTTCTAGGGAAGGGCTTTCATATGGCCTTTTCATGAAGATAAAAAAGATGACTAGACATGATTACAAATTTAAATAATTTCTGTATCACCAATAACTCTCTCTACATGTGACTAAGAGGCAGCTCTAGTGTCAAAGACCTCTCAATTCCTCATTCCTAAAAGACTAATTAAACAGTGTGTCAATGAAAGGCCCAGAAAGAAACTCCTTTGTCACATTTGCAAATACACAAGCTCACCTTACACAGTAAGAAAGGGTTTTCTGAGAGCTGTTTATTTCAGGAATTCCAATTTTCCTTTAAACACTCTATCCTGTGTTTTTATCCTTTTCGGGGTTTTTATTTCTTCTTTTCAATATGAGCAAGAATGTTGCTGCTTGGAAGGGGTATGGATGGACTCCCAGTGCTGCCCTGTGAATGTTAATCCACACCAAGTGTGGGAATGACACTTTGCATATATAATGAGATTTGGTTGTAAATTCTTTATAAGAAAAAAATTGTCATGTACCTTAACGTTGGATTTGTAATCTTGTCACTCTCATATGCTAGGGTCTTGAATTTACCCAAGTTGACAAATAAATGAAATTCCGCAGCTTTTGTCTGATACGCTCAATGTTGATGATCGGGGATTATACTCATTTTGGCATTAATTTCTTAGAATAAGCAAAATATCAAACTTTGTTTACTAATTTTATACTTATCTGTTCTTTTAATATCCTGTCTTGGTTCTCTAGTTATAGCATAGATGAACCTAAAGTTTGCTAGAAACATTTGCCATTAGCTTCTTCAAAAAAAAATTAAATTTGAGGATAATCCTACCTCCAGAGCTTATTCTGTTCCTGGCTATTGACTGTGACAGTGGAAGGCTCATCTGAAAGCAGCGAAGCGTCCCATCTAAAAGCATAAAACATATTACATTTCATGAAAAAGCTAATTCAAATTGTTTAATTCGGGTAATATTGCCTCTGTCACCTTCAAAATCAAAATGTTCTTTCCTGTTATTATAAGGAAAACAACCAAATTGCGAAAAAACCCATTTGAATACACAGCTGCCTTATGTTGCATACTAATTTGATTAAAAACACTCGTGCTTCACCAGCATTTACGCATAAAACACATTGGTGAATTTAACAAAGACTATTTAAAAAACATATATCCAATGAGGTTTTGATGACCAGGGTGTCCAACAGTGACCACTACCTCTCCTCTGCTCTCCCCTCCCCTGGGCTGAACAGAAAAACCTCCCTGGCAGCCTGGGATGGCAGGGAACAATTGTCGAGCTATATTTGTTTGCTCAGTGCTTTGGGCACTGAGCCAACCTCATTGGAAATAACTGCATTAGTCAAGTGTATCCAAATTATTACAACACAGCGTCCATCCTGGTTATTGCTGGTGAGGCATTTTCTGAGCTTCATGTCACTAGAAAGCATCTACTTGAAGGGTGAGTGTCACATGAATTTAGGTCCATTTGAATTTATAGAAAAGTGGGAGGATTCCTTTCACAAGTGTTTTTTGTTTTTTGTTTTGTTTCCAGTCTGAGGAGCCCAGGAAGCTCTTTATTGCTAGGATTTTATTAAGTCAACAGATGTTCTGACCCTTATCAGGGCATTTGCCTTTCTTCTTCTTTCTTTTTTTTTTTTGGATGTGTTATTCTTTTATTTCTTGATTTCTATTTAAATACGATTTTAACCAAGATATTTTATCCAAGATTTATCTATATTTTTACTAATATTATCATTGCATCTTATAATAATGAGTGTGAGGGGTCAAAGTATTGAGAATCTATACAATTGAATATAGTGTATGTTTAGAAATTTTATCCCCTGGCTTATAGGTGAGCTTCAAGGTGGGTTTGCATAGAGATAAAGAAATTCCACGTCTTCTTGAAGACCAGTCTGGTGAACTTGTACATTCACATCTAGTCTTCTTGTGTCTGTCTCATTACTCTGTAGCTATAAGAGTCTTATTTCATGGGACACTCCAGCTTATTAGACCACAGTGTTGCTAAGTATATGTCTCAGAAAACTAATCTAACATAAACCTCCCTGAATTCTAAGTGAAATGCATGGCATATTGTTTGGGCTTTGTTTGTTATGCCTGCAAGTTCTACTACACTATGTATCCCCTTATCAAAAGTCTCAACTTCCTCCAATATTCAAGTTACTATCTAAAATATAAGATTAATAATTTCATTTCTGTGATATGGAAATATTCCAATTTGTCTCATTTTAAAGATATATGACTAATGTGAAACTAGTTGTAAATTATTCAAAACTTGAAGTTTCTATTTCAAATTTTGTATCCAGGATAATTTTGCCATTGATCTCCAAAATTAGACATTGGAAAATGTAACAAATTTGTTAGAAAATGAAAACAGCTACATTTGTCTGAAAACAATAATGAAGGAAGAGTTGTGCTTCTGAGGAGGTTTGAATCCATTAAAAACTAGTTCGAGTGATGTACAAATTAAACAAATATAGAATTTGATCCATTTTATTCTTATGGGATGCTTTTAAATGCGCCAGGAAAATAATTCTGTTAAAGAAAAGAACTGGGAGTTCTCAGATTCTTCTATTACTGTCCATTAGTTAAAAATTATTGGAGCCCCTGTGTTTCAGTTAAAGTACTCCCATCTTTAGACAATACTTATGGAATATTCACACCAAGAAATACTCTTGGACTTCTGGGGACTTTAATTAGCAAAAAAAAAAAAGTAAAATAGTTAAGTAAAATATACAACTCTAACATCAAGCATAAACATAAATATTTAATTTTTGCATGTGTATGTGTGTGGTTTTTATGCATGTGTATATGCATGTTCATGTGTGCGTTCTTGCAGAGACCAGAGGTTGAATTAGGTGTCATCCTCTATAACTTCTCCACCTTTTTCTATTCTTGAAGAAAGGATCTCTCGCTGAATGGTCTCTTACTATTTCTGTTGGACCAGCTAACCTGCAAGTCCCAGAGATCTCCTGTTCCTGCCTCCCCAGCACTGGAATTGCCAACATGCACCAGCACACCCAGCATCTTACATGGGTGCTGGAGAGCTGAGTTGAAGCCTAGTGTTTGTGGGACTAGTGCCTTATCCACTGAGCTATGTCCTCAAGCTCCTACATTAATCTTTTAAACAATAAATATTGAGATGTCATGAAAATTACCTATTCCTTAGTGTACTTTAAAAAGTCACAAAAGTTCAAATACAACAAAGTGTAAACCAAGAGTTATTTGGATAAATATGTGTGAGTATTTAATTATATCCAAGTTTTAAATCATTTTAAATCAAATGCATATGTGTTTGGTATATATATGTATTTTATAAGAATTGCAAATATTAAGTAAAATTGATCAATAAATTATAGAATTCAACTGATTTATACCTTTATAATTTCTCCCATTTTAATCTATTCCATAACTTAGTTTCATGCTATAAATTTAAAAACACATTGTATCTCTTTTAATCTTATGACACTATGACAGAAGCTAATACATTATCTTTGAAGTGATGACTTAACCCATGATAAACTTTGTTTTTATTCATCCTCCACTCTTTTGGATCTCAGTTTGGATTGGAAATTACCATTTGCTTTGTGGCAACATAAGTTTACTCAAATGATCATGCTTTTGTCAGTCTATTGAATCCCATGGCCAGCTAAAGATCAGCTAAAGAGAAAACTTAGTTTATCTGATTGGCCTCTTTGTGTGGCACAGCGCTGGGGTAAGAGTTGTTTTCTAAGTGTTTAGTGAAGAATTATAGTGATAGGATCATCTCGTGAGACTTCTAGGATATTAAACCATAAAAGGGTTCCTATAAGTTGATGGTTGAAGAACTGAGTCAGAAGGTTTGAAAAATACTGTTAGTTTTCAAAGGCTACCGTGATAAAATATCTTGGATTTCTTGGCTTAGAGAAAAAGAACAATTTATTGTCTCACAGTTTAAAGACCAAAGGTCCAAAATGTAGGTGTCAACAGAACCTTGCCTCCTTGAAGGAGCTAGGAAAGATCCATACAGTTCTGTCTCCTAGCATCTAGTAGCTTATGGAATAATGGACATGTATAGGCTGTCTTTTCCCTACATCTCTTTATAATGTTTTCCCTCTATGAAACCATGCCTGTCTTGGTTTCCATATTCCCCCGTTCATATGGACATGAATTATATCTGATAAGGGCCAAGCTATGGACCTAAGTTTAATTTGAGTATCTCTCTTAAAAGGCTCACTTCTAAATAAGGTGTTGGGGGTTGGTTCTCCAACAAATCTTTTTGGGGAGTAAAATCCAAGTGCAAATGGATGATCTACTATTCTTAGAACCCACAGCCTTCAGATTTGACTTCTTACTTTGCAGAGTATAAACAGGGGCTTTTAAAAAAAATAAATAAGTAAATCACCCGACTTAGCTCAGAAATGTGGTAAAATATAGTTCATCACACAGGGACTTCACTAGAGAGACTTACAGAAAGCTTAAGAGGCAGGGGATATAGTTCACAGGTAAAATGCTTGCCCAGCAGGCACAAGGCCCTAAGTTCAAGCCCCAGCCCTGCAAGAAATTAAGAGTTCAATCAGAGGTTTGCTATCTGCTGGTTAGGGTATAAATTGTAGGGATAATTTTGAGCTTACAAGTGGACATGAAGATCAGGCCATTTTAGGTTAGAAGTACCTCTTTTCATTTCACAGATGAAGAAACACTTGAAGGCCCTAAGCAATATTTGGCCAGAAAAAAAAAATAACTTGCTGGCATATTGATTAAGCAGACAAACTTTTATCCATAAAGAAAATTTTATGCCTTAAAATATACAATGTCAGAGGCACCATCAGAAACTGAGAGCTCATGGATAACAGCTGGGGAGATGCAGACTTATCACAGAAATGAAGCCCTTAAAGCCTGGGCTACCACATTGTAACATATTGGTGAAAACTGTAGAAGCAGAAGCTATGGAAGGGAAGAAATGAACTTGGAGAAACCAGAACAATTAATATCTGCCCTGGGACATCATAAACCTACGGTTTGAATTCACTTTTTCTTTATTGTGTTGCTTGTATTTTTTCTCACAATCTGCTCTGATTATTTAGCTGACTTAAGCAACTAAAGTAGGATAAGTTGCGGTATCTTTGCTTTTACAGTTGATTTAAAGTAACATAAAGGCAGAAGATGGTTCTGTGCGCCATTATACAATGCTAGCAAAAATAAGTGTGTGTGCTGCTTGGCACTGCCAGAAATATTCATGTCTGAAGCTTAGCTCCATCTCTAGAGCGGTGTTTTAACCATGCACAGTGACAGAGCAGGAAGTGAGAGACCATTTGCTTTGTTGAGAGATAATAAAATGATTAGCTGTATAGACTTGTATATATTTCTATACTTATGATTATACTTGTCAAAAATTTTAAATTGTTTGAATGTATAAAATAGCTACTTTGCATCATGAAGACCACTTTCTTTGACATTGAATTGTGGATTGTAATAGCTTAAAATTAATAATTCGGAAATGTTTTAGTGTTTGGATAGTTCTTTTGAAGACAGCGTTTTGCTACATACCCCATGGTAGTCTGGTATCTGGTATTCACAATGGAGCCTAGGCTAGCCTTGAATTCACAGCAATCCTCTTACCTTAGCCTCCCAAGTGCTGGGCTTATAGGCATGTGTCAAAATACAAAGCTTCTTCCAAGAATTTTATGTTTTAAATAGTACTGTTAGATTCTAAAATGACTATCCTTTTTTAAGTTTTATTTTGTTATGTAAAGTTTTTCACTTTTAAATACTTTCTTTTCTTTTTATATTAAAACTGTGGACTGTAAAAGGAAAGTTTGGGCTACCAAGACCCAGTATAAAGAAGGATGTGGGTGGCTACATTCTGTTCAAGTCATGAATATCCTTGAATGTGGATGTATGTCTCCCATAGGTATTTTTGATTAAGCTTGTAGCTTAATTCTCCAGCAGTCTGCTGGAGGAAGTCTTACTAAGAACAGATCTTAAGTCCAGCCCTAAGGTGTGTTCAGAGCCAGTCTGAACCCTGGCTGTCCCTGTTTGCTGGCTGTTTGGTTGTGTCTCTCTGTATGGATCTATTGAAGAGAGCCAGCTGTTTCTGCCATGATGGATTTTCCCCTGGAATCTCTAAGCCTGAAATAAACCCATTCTTCTCATGAGCTGCTTCTGGTCAGGTGTTGGTCCCAGCAATGAATGTAACTGCAACACCAAGTATTGCTTATATGTTCCTGGTTAAGTTACTAAATATTTCTAGGTATGGAAAGAAGGAAACTTAATGTTTTTAGATCTAAATGCAAATACTAATTTGACAGTGAGGGAAAAAGTCAGCCCTTCCTCCTGATTCAATTTGTCCTGAATGCATACATATTTAATCATCTTTCTAAAACCTAATATCACATGTCAGAAACCTTTTCTATGGAGACTAGGAAACCTCTAGGCTCTGCCTGAGATGCTCATGCATGCATGTGTTTTCATTAGAGAAAATGTGAAAAGTAATATACATGTAACTAAACATAAAGAATTAGATTATGAAGATGTCCCAGAACATAGAAAAGACAATGCAATTCCAATTAGGCTTATGCAGATTTTGGCAAATATTTTTGTGAGTATTAGACTATAATATTTAAGAACAATTTTAACTATAGACAAAATATGCCCATTCGGCTTAACATACATGTTGATAATCATTTACGATGGCATTAACTCTTACTCTGTTCATTAAGTCCTATACACAACCAGAACATCATAAATAGAAATTAAAGAAATACATGCTTCAAAGCTCATTGTGGTTATATGCCATGAAGTTTTTGCCATGCAATTTTACAAGTGAAAAATTTAAACTTGAGCAGTAATTTATTTCCCAACTAATATAGAGCTTGATATACAAATTGATTGATTGTTGGTTGATTTATAAGAAATTTATATGATAGAATTGAGTCAAATTACAACCTATTACCCAGACATCTTGGAATATGACCTTATTTTGATCTCTTCTAGAATATCATTGTACCATATGATTTGAATAATTTTTGTTGACCTAAGCTGAAATGATCCAACTGATAAGAATTGGAAGAAAGTATTAAGTGTGATAAATGTGACCAAAGCATGTAATTTGTTTTGAAAAAAATCATAAATACACAACTGCAAAAGTGTTTGACCATTGGTGACATAATTTAGCCTGATCCCTAGGGTAGGTTCACTATGCAAAATACTTTTACACATGTAGAATAGGGCGATATAATCATTCTTGAACATATGCCATGGTAATGGTATGTCTTTGGATTTAAGATATAAATAGATAATTATCATTGAAACCTGAGAGTCAATTATGCTCTTTAATTTTACAAATGTCAAAATAGGACTTAAGTGTATTACACATTGTTCTAACCTCTTCATAAGTATTTCTTCCTGTGGCAGTTTGAATGTGTGTGATAAACCTCAATCTCAAATGGTGGCAAGCTGACAGGTAGAGCCTTACTGAAGGTGTTGCATCAGTTGGGGATTACCTTGAGGTGATACAGCCCTACCCACCCTTGCCAAAGTCAGCTCACTCTTCCTTCTACCTCCCAGCTGCCGTGACATAATGTAACACCCAGCCTCTGGTCTACCATTCCATGACGAAGCTTCCACCAAAACTGTAAACTGAATCTACCCTTTCCTCCTGTCAGTTGATTGTGGATATCTGCTTTGTCCCAGCAACATGAAGTATGTAGTCAGGATCCCCCCATTTCTGTGTTGTTGCTGAGGGGGGCAATGTCTCTGGATATTCTTCCCTACCATGGCTCTTAGCATCTTTCTGACTCTCTTCCACTTAGTTCCTTGAGACTTGGTGGGTGAGTTTTAAGTGAGCATTATTGTTAAGATCTTAATTGTCTCTGTACTTCTGCTTTGGGTTGTGTGGGATCTCATTGATGTTTGGCCGGGGTAGTTCATCTCTTGCGGAGATGCTCACCTGATTGCTTGTTAGTGGATTTGGATTAACCATGGCTCTTTCCCTGCCTTCTGAAAAATACAAACAGAATCTCAATCAGAGAGTAAAATCAGTATAGGTTAGATGTGACACACATTGCTAATTTGGCAAGATTTTATTGGAAGTAGCCTCTCTGTAGTTCTCTGGTAGTAGGAATTTCTCTTTGGAGCCCAGATGTTTGGTCCCCATAGGATTATACCCTGGATCCCAATTCCAGTTAAGGGTTCTTTGTCAGTGAGTGGATCATTTGGCCAATTTGAAAGCCATTGAATACTGCCCTAGGTTTTGGTGTCACTATTGCACAAATGATCACTTCTTGACTTGCTGATCTCTCCCATAAAGCAGCATGTTCAACGTTCTCGTGACACCCATCTGAATTTTATACCAGAGGTCTCTGCTTACTCCAAATATCATTGACCAATTTCCGCTGGCAGCTTCCAGTACTACACATGTTACCATCTGGGAGCTGGTTGCCATTCAGGATCTCGAAGGGTCTCTCTGTGTTGTGTGATAACTTTCTGTGGTTTCTTCAGCAATAGGAACTTAACCTTTGGCTTGGGGTGGGTATTCAAGAGATTGATAGAATTCTGTCTCATTTGGGGGACCTCAAGGGTCTCTTTGATCAACAGTTCATTGTGGGAAGGAACCAATAAATGGGACAGGGAGTTGCAGGTCTGATAGATTTTTCATGGAGTTTGGTTTCCTCCCATTCTATTCATGGCTCCTCTTACCAGGTGATTCCCAAATCTTCCTCAAGAGTTTGCCGTATGAAAGTAAGGATTGTATCACTGCGCAGCCACCCGCGGAGGACAGTGATCATATAAATACACACACACTGCTTGTGGGTTAGTGAACGTGTGCCTTTTTTATTGCGGGGAACGAGGCAGTATATATAGAGCTTCCTGGCCAATCAGGGGACTAATGGGAAGAACCTGTGCATAACGGCCAACTGAGATCACCACCTGAAGCTCATTAAGCTAAGCCCTTCGTGGCAAGCTGTCAGGTGCCGTCCAAGACCAAGCCAGGGTGTGCCTCCAAAGGCCCCCAAAAGCTTTTGCCCCTGACAGGATTGTATGATTTCAATTCATTATTGGTTTAGCTTATTGTATAGGTCCCCTACCCTCCCTTTCCTACCACCCATTCTTTTCATTCCCTTTTACAGTCTCTTGTTTCATGTTACATTTGGTTAGAGTTTAAGCTTAACATGGATAGGAAACACATATGAGAGAGAATATGTGGCATTTGACTTTCTCTTCTGTGAGTTGTCTAAGTATGATCTGCTCCAAGTCTGTCCACTTTTCTTTAAATTTCATTATGTCATTTTTCCTTTCAGCTGAGAAGAATTCCATTGTGTAAATGTACCACAATTTTGATATCCATTCCTACAAAGATGGGCACTTGGGTTGACTCCAATTCTTAGCGATTATGAACTGAGCTGCAGTAAACATGGTTGAGCAAATGACCCTGTGCTGAGGCATGAAATCTTGAGGGTAGATGCCTAGCAGAGGGATAGCTGGGTCCATTCTATTCAGGACTCTCCACACTGTTTTCCACAGTGGTTAAACAAGTTTGCAATCCCACCAGCAGTGAATGAGGGTACCTTTTCCCCCACAACTTTGCCAGCATCTATTGTTTTTGGATTTTTTAATACTTGCCATTCTGACTGTAGTAAGGTGGAATCTCATTGTTGTTTTCATTTGCATTTTCCTGATGATTAATGATGATAAGCACTTTCTTAAATGAGAATTGGTCATTTGTGTTTTCTTCTCTTTGAATTCTCTGTGGAGATCATTTTGTGAGGGGGTTGTTTGATTTTTTATTATTTTTTTCAGTTCTTTGTAAGTTCTAGATATTAGGACTCGGTGTTATAGCTGGCAAAAATTATCTCCCAGTTTGATGGTGGTCTATTGGCCCTGAGTATGGTATATTTGTCTGTACAGAGGCTTTTAATATTGATGAAATCCAATAGGTTAAGTGATTGTTGCACTTCCTGGGCTACTGGAGGTTTGCTCAGGAAGTTTTTCCTACCCCTATCTCATGGATAGTTCCTCCTATTTTTTCTTCCATTGTTTTCAGGGTTTCAGATCTTATGTTGAAATTTCTGAACCATTTGGAGGTTTTTTGTGTGTGTGTGCATGGTAATAAAAGTGGGTCTATTTTCATTTTTTAACAAGTATTTATTCAATTTGTCCAGCATCATTTGTTGAAAATGCTATCTTCATGCCAATGCATATTGTTGGCACCTTTGTCAAAGATCAACTAACTATAGTCACTCAAATGAAAAGCAGGGTGTTCAGTTCTGTTTCATTGCTCTGTCTGACTGTTGTTATATCAGTACCATGCTGTTTTTGTTATTATAGCTTTGTAGTATGTCTTTAGATCAGAAATGGTGATACCTCCTGAGGAAGTTTTTTTTTTCTTTTTACTAAGAATACATCTGGCTATATGAGGATTTTTGCCATTTCAAATATATTTTGAAGTTATTTTTTCTATGTCTGTAAAGAATGAAGCTGAGATTTTTAATGGCATTGCATTGAATCTGTATATTGCTTTTGGAAGGATTGTCATTTTTGTTATATTCTACCTATCCAGGAGCATGGAATATCTTTCAAGCTTTTCACATCTTCATCTATTTCCTTCTTGAGCATTTTAATGTTTTCAATATACAAGTCTTTCACACCCTTGGTTGATGATATTCCATGGTATTTGATTTTTTTTTTTTTTGACTAATGAAAATGGGACAGTCTCTCTGGTGTCTTTTTCTGTATGCATGTCATTTGCATATAGGAAGGTTACTGATTTTTGTGTATTAATTTTGTATCCTGCCACATTGCTGAAGGAATATATCACCTTCAGAAGTTTATTCCTCAGGTCTGCTATATATAGGATCATGTCATCTGTGAAAAGGGACACTTTTAATTCTTCCTTCCCAGCTTGAATCCATTTTATGCCTTCACCTATCTTATTGCTTGGGCTAGAACTTCAAGCACTATGTTGAAGAACAATGGTGAAAGTGGACACCTTTGTCTTGTTCCTGATTGCAATGGGAACTCCTTGATTCTTTCCCCACTGAGTATGATTTGGGGTTTAGGAGTTTTGTGTATTGCCTTTATTATGTTGAAGTATATGCCATCTATGCCCAGCCTTTCCAGAGTTTTGAACCTGAAGTGGTGTTTAATTTTATCAAAGGCCTTCTCTGTGTTGATTGAGATGACCATGTGGTTTTGTGGTTGAGTCTCTTAATGTTGTGGATTACATTTATCAACTTGTGTATGTTAAACCATCTCTGCATCCCTGGTATGAAGCCTACTTAGTCTAGATGGATAATATTTTTGATGTGTTGCTGTATCCAATTTGCAAGGATTTTGTTCAGGATTTTTGCATCTGAATTCATCAGGGATATGGGTCTGTAATGTTCCTTTCTTGTTGCATCTTTGTCTGTTTTGGGCATTAGGGAGATGCTAGCTTCATAGAAGAAGTTTAGGAGCATTCCCTCTCTCCCTATAACATGAAAAAGCTTCAGTAGGAGTGGTTTTAGCTCTAAGATGAAGGTTTGGTAGAATTCGACTGGGAATATACCAGGTCCTGAACTTTTCCTTCTGGAGAGGTTTTTGATTGTATTTTCAATCTGCATGGATGTGGTAGGTTTATTTAAGACCTCTATCTGTTCTGAGTTAACCTTAGGTAGGTGGTAGGTGATCAGGTATCATCCATTACTTCCAGGTTCTCCAATTTTGTGGAGTAGAGGATTTGGAAGTATGACCTGATGATTCTTCAAATTTCATTGGGGTCTCTTGTGACCTCTCCCTGTTGATCTCTGATTTTTTTTGATTTGGGCCTTTTCTTAATTTAATTAGATCTGCCAAAGTTTTTTCAATCTTATTTATTTTTTGAAAGAACCAGCTCTTTATTTTAATTATTTTTAATTGTTTTCTTCATTACTAATTCATTAATCTCAGCTCTGATCTTAATTATTTATTTTTGCCTTGAATTCCTAAGGTTGGATTATTCAAGTTTTTCCATTGTATAGGTGTGTGGTTAGATGATTGATATGAAATCTCTATGTCTTTGTTTTGAAGGCATTTAGTGCTATGAATTTACCCCTTATTACTACCTTCATTGTGTCCCATAGGTTTTGGTATGTTGTGTTTATATTATTGTTCACTTCAAAAAAATTTTCAATTTTCTTTTTGATTTATTGAGCCACCCATTCATTGTTTAATGGTATTTTATTCAGTCCCCAATAGTTATGTACTTCCTGCTGCTCCTCCCATTGCTAATTTCTAACTTTAAGGCATTTTGGTCTGATATGATGCAGGTGACTACATCAATCTTCCTCGATTTGTTGAGGCATGCTTTATGTCCTAATACGTGGCCTATTTTGGAGAAGAGTCCATGCAGCTTTGGGATGGAATGTTCTATACATATCTGTATGTCCTAGTTCATCTAGGTGTCATTGAGCTCCATTATTTCCCTGCTGACCTTCTGTTTGGATGATTTGTCTAGAGATGACAGTGGTTAGTGTTTTAATGTCTCCTACTATGATAGAATTAGAGTCTATTTATGCTTTGTTTTTGAGTAAGTTTTGCTTTATGAAATGTGGTTCACCTGTATTTGGTACATACCTGTTTATGATAGTGATATCTTCTTGTTGGATCATTCCCTTGACAGGTAAGAAGTGACCTTCATTGTCCTTATTAATTAATTTTGGCTTAAAGTCTATTTTGACATATATTAATGTAGCCATGCCCACTTGCATTTTATTTCCATTCACTTGGAAATTTGTTTTCCATCTTTTCAACCTAAGGAAATTTCTGTCTGTATTAGTGAGGTGTGCTTCTTGAAGACAGCAGATGGAAGGGTCCATTTTTCTAATCCACACTGCTATTCTATGTCATTTTGTAGGAGAGTTATGTCCATTTATAATCAGAGCCATAACTGTGAGGTGTGTTTTGAGTCCTGCCATGTTGGAGGATATATAGGGTTTGATGCCTCACATGTTACTGTTAGCACTATAATTATGATTACCTTGCTCTTTCTCTATTACAATCCTGAGCTGGGTTGCTTGTCTTTTCAGTGTGGGATATCTCCCATAGTATCCTCTGTAAATTTGGCATTTTGTTCATATAATCATAGAACTGTTTTTTTCATGGAAAACTTTCATTTCTCTATCTGTTTTGAGGAATAGCTTTTCTGGGTAAAGTAGTGTAGGTTGGAATCCATAATTCTTTAGGCCTAAAAGAGCATTGTTCCATGCCCTCCTGGTGTCCATGGTTTCTATTGAGAAGTCTGAGGAAAGTGTGATGGGTTTGCCTTTATAAATTTTGAGTTGTTTTTCTCTTGCTGCCTTGAGCACTCTCTCTTTATTTTCTATGTTTAGCATTTTAACCAAGATATGTCTTGAAGAGTTTCTTCTTTGGTCTTGTATGTTTGGAGTTCTCTGGGCTTCTCATATTCAGACTGGCCTTTTTCTTGTAAGGAATTTTTTCCTGTGTAATTTTATTGAATTTTTTTTCTATGCCTTTCACCTTGGTTTCTTCTCCCTCTGGGATGTCTATGATCTTGATATTTAGTCTCTTTATGGTACTCACAGATCCCTCATATTTTTCTCACATGATTTTTTGAATTTATTGAAGCCTATGGAATCCCTATTATTTTCTTGTGTCTTGTTCTTGAGTTCTGAGAATCTGTCCTCCAGGTTGGCAACTCTGGGATGAGGGATTCAAATAAGGCTTTTAAAACTTCTGTTTGATTTTTGGTTTCTGTTATATTTTTGTTCATGGTTTCCATTTCTCTGTTGAGTTCCAATTTCCAGTCTACTTTTATTTTTGCTATTGTCTCCTGAAACTCGTTCTTGAGTTTGTTTAAGTCCTCATCAAATTTAATCAGCTGATTGTCTATCTCCTCTCATAGTTGCTTCACCTTCAATTCATTTAATGTGTCTTTGACATCCATCAGATTTTTCTCTATTAGGTTCAGTCTTGTGTCTATGCTCTCATTGCTGAGTTTCATCTCATTTACATCTTTTTTGACAGCTTCCATTTCAACTATTATTTTGGTCATGATCTCATTGCAGTTATGACCAAGAGTTAATTTATTCTCATTTTGGGATCGTGGTTTTGTCACCTCTCCTGCATTCTCACTAGCCTCCTCCATTGTGGGACTAGGGGTCGTAATTTGGGGAGTCTTAGCTTGTACTCTGTGGTTTTTCTATGTTGGTTTCTGCCCATTACTGGATAAGGGTCTAGTATTCTTGTTGTGGGGGTCACCACAAATTTTGTTGGGTATGTGAGGCATGTTCTTTTCTGTGTACTAGTTGTGTTTAGGATAGTGTTGTAACCACAGATGCAGTAGTTGTGGAGGTTACTGGTGTGACAGCAGTTCTGGACTAGTGTTTGGTATACAATATAGTGTGGGGTCAGAGATCTTCCCTGACTGTAGTCACCACTGTGTCTTGACACTGGGGTTCAGGGGTATTCAGAACTGACCTACTTGTTCCTCTTCCCAATCTGCATCCCAGTTGGGAAGGTTTAGAGATCTCCCTTTTACCCCTCTGGCACATGCCTACCAGAGAATTTTTCTCTCTAGTTGGAATTGGATCAAGGCCCTCTGGGGGATGCTGTTTGGTGTGTTCCATTAGGAACAATGTTACATCACTGGGTTTAACCTCAACAAGTATCTGACCGTCTGAGGCATTCCATCCCTAGGCAGATTCTATCATTTGCCAGACTGGGACTCTTTTTATGTCCATGTTCAGGCTGTGAGCCACAGCATCAACTGCCTCCCCACCAAGGGAGCTATAGCTGCTGATCCCATATGTGCTCCTCAGAGCTCCAGACACAAATATACCTGGGGCTTTACATGTTCTTCATCAGATGGATCATTCTGAACCTGAATGCTCAGGCTGTTGGCCATTACACATGCCTCCTCCCCACCAGGGGGACTGCAGATCTGTTCCTGTTTGTGTTCCCTGGAGCTCCAGGTCCAAACAGGCCAGTGCTCTTTGCCAGCCTGTAATTTACAGGGCTGAGAACCACCCTTCCTCTCTAGGGGCAGTGCACATAGGGAGCGGTTTTCCCCCCACACTCTACTGATCAGCTTTGTCTCTCCCACACACAGTTCATCTCACTGACTGTCATAGATGTTTATTGAGCTGGGTGAAGTTGTCTGTGTATCTCCTGCTTTTTCTCACTTTCCCTGTAGCTCAGGGGACTGGGCAGTGGCCTTTGCTGCCAAGCTCTGTGTCTCTTTGTAGGCTGGTAATGTCTGTGGCAAGAGTTCCTCCTCTGGACCAGAGTGCAGAAGCTGCAACAGCTGACAGGAAGCCTGGGGAGAAAGTTGAGGGGCTGAAGAGAGGACATACAAAGGTCTGTGGGATGAGTAGTGAGGAGAGCCACTGGCCCAGGAGCTTGTGATATTCAGATCATATAATAATATTCAGATCATAGAGATACAGGAGGAAAAGTAATAAATGCCAAGAGCACAAAGAATATCTTCAATAAGAGTTATTGAAGAAAATTTCCCCATTCTTACAAAAGAGAGACTTATCCAGATACAGGAGGCACACACAACAGCAAAAAAGATAGGACCAGAGAAGATACACCTCATGTCACATAATATTAAAAACATTAATTGTGAAAACAAGGAGAGAATACTGGAAGATGTAAGATAAGAATAGCTCATGACATACATGTATAAGACCATCTGAATTACATCTGGAATTTCAATGAAAACTCTTAAAAACAGGAAAATCTTGAACAGAGCATTTCAAAAGATAAATGATACCAGGCTTCGTGGTGTACACCTTTAATCCTAGCACTTGGGAAACAGAGGTAGGAGGTTCTCCTGGAGTTAAAGGCCACCTTGTAACTACATAGTAAATGCCAGGTCGGTCTGGGCTAGAGTGATACCTTACCCCCCACAAAAACAATTTAAATCATTATGGCTGCCATCCCAAACTACTGTACCCAGGAAAAATTATTCCTTGTAATAGAAGGGAAAAGGAAAGCCTTTGATGATATTAACCAGGTGTGTGAGTACATGAGCACCAAGCCAGCTCTACAGAGAATACTGCATGGAACACTCCACACCCAGGAGTGAAAGGAAAAGCACATGTGAAAAGACAAAGAAACAAAACTAGAATGGACATAAAAGCATTCGAAGAACCAAGAAAACACCAAACTCTAAAAAACATTCAACATGACAGGTATTAATTCACACCACACAATTACAACTCTGAACATTAATGGGCTGAACTATCCAATCAAAATACATAGGTTAACAGGATGGATCAGAAAACTGGACCCATCCATTTTCTGTCTACAATAAACTCACCTTACAATTCAAGAGTAAATTAAGGGTAAAAAGATGGAAATGTATATTCCAAGCAAACAGAAATAAGAAACAAACAGGAGTGGATATAATAATTTCAGACAAAATATAATTTGAACCAAAAGTAATGAAAAGAGATAGAGAAGGCCACCCCATATTATTCTTTAAAGGAACAATACTGGAGGATATTACAATCATAAACCTTTATACATCAAACATCAGGACACCTGATTATATAAAACAAAATTTACCAGACAAAAAAAGATATAAATCCCAATACAATAATACTATGAGACTTTAATACCCCACTATCATCAGTATACATATCCTCAAAGCAGAAATTAAACAGAGAAACAATGAAGCTAAACAACATCATAGATAAAATGGAGAATATTCCACACAATTCGCTGAGTACACTTTCTTCTCATCAGCTCATGGAACTTTCTCCAAAATCAATCATATATTAGGATATAAGGCATGTCTCCACAAATTCAGAAAAATTGACATCAATCCCTGCAGTATAATTAACCACAAAGTATTAAAGCTAGAAATCAACAACAACAGTAACAACAGAAAATACACCAATGCCCTGGAGACTGCACAACTCACTATTAAATAATGAATGGGTTGTGGAAGAAGTCAGAAAGGAAATACACAAATTTATCAAACTTAATGAAAAAAGTTACATACCAAAACTTACAGGACACTTTGAAGGCAGTTCTAAAAGGGAAGTTTATAACACTAAATGCATACATTACAAAAGCAGATAGATCTCAAACTAATAACTTTAGCATACATTTGAAGATGCTAAAAAGACAAGAACAATTTAGGTCCAAGAGTACCAGACAGAAAGAAATTATCAAGATCAAAACAGAAATCAATGAATGGGAAATAAAGAAAACATTTTAAAAATTGATGAAATGAATAGCTGGTTCTTCAAAAAATTAATCAAGATTGATAAACCATTGACCAAACTGATCAAAGGAAAAAAAGAGATGACTCAAGTCAACAAGATTAGAAATTAAAACAGAGACATGACAACTAATACCAATAAAACTGGAAGAACCATCAGGGCATATTTCAAAAACCTGTATTCCACAAAATTAGAAAATCTGGAAGACATGGATGAATTCCTTGACACATATCACTTTCCAAAACAATCCAGAACAGATAGACCACATAAACAAACCCATAACTTCAAATAAAATTATGAAAGTAATTTTTAAATTCCCTACAAAAACATCCAGACAGATTCACCACTGAGTGTTACCAAACCTTCATTCAAGAGCTAAAATGCTTTTTCTTGAATTATTTACACAATTGAAAAAGAAGGAATACTTCAAAACTCCTTCTATGATGCCAGCATTACTCTAATGCCTAAACCAGAGACCCAACAAAAACAGAAAATTATAGACTGATGCAAAAACTCTTAATAAAATCCTTGCAAATTGAATTCAAAACATATCAAAAGCATCAGGTAGATTTCATTGATCAGGTAGATTTCATCCCAGGATGACTCAACATAGTAAATCGATAAATTTAATTCAGCACCTAAATAAACACAAGAATTGTATGATTATTGCAATAGACGCCGAAAAGGCTTTTGACAAACACTGGAGAAACTATGGATGAAGGGAACATGTCTCAACATAATAAAAGCTATTTACATTGTACCTAAGGCCCAGATCATATTAGATGAAGAAAAAACAAACTTGAAGCATTCCCATTAAGTTCTAGAACGAGACAGTTGCCCATTCTCACCATTGCTTTTCAGCATAGTTCTTAAATTTTTAGCTCAAGCAATGAAATAAAAGAAACAAATAAAAAGGATACAAATTGGCAATCAAGAAGTCAAACCTGTCCTATTTGCAGATGACATAATTTTATATATGTTACTCAAAAGATTCTACCAAAAATCTTCTAAAGGTGATAACAGTCTTTCAGTGAAGTGGCAGGATACAAAATTAGTTCACAAAAATCAGTAATCTTCCTGGATGCCAAAGATAAACACATGGAGAAAGAGATAAGAGATGCTGTCCCATTTTCAATAGCTAGAAAAAATAATTAAATACCTTGAAACACTCACTGACCAAGGAAGTGAAAGACCTATACAAATTAAACATAAAACACTGAACGAAGAAATTGAGGAGGGTACTAGAGGAAGCTCCCATGCTCATGGATTGGAAGAATTAATATTGTGAAAATGGTCATCCTATACAAATTCAGTGCAATTCCAGCAATATTCTTCACAGAGATAAAAAAAGAAGTTGTAAAATTCATATAGAAGAACAGAAGGCCTCAGATAATAAAAAAAAACCCATAGCAAAAGAAATATGTCTGGAAGTACCACCATACATGGTTTCAAGATATACTAAAAAGCCTTAGTAACCAAAACAGTAAGGCACTGGCACAAAAATAGACAAAAAGATCAATAGACAATAATTGAAGACCCATATCTAAATTGTAGCAACAACAGCAACCTCATCTTTGAAAAGGGGGCAAAAAAATACACAATGGAGAAAAGAGAGCATCTTCAAAATTCTGGAGTTAGAGCACTGATTCTCCCACTTAGACCCTCTAAATTACTGCGGTGCATGAGATGATTTTAAATGGGAAGAAGTTTGCAGAGGTTACATGCAAATGCCTGACCATTTCCTACAAGAGACTGGAGTTTTCATAGCTTTCTGGCATCTGTACAATGCAGGGAAGTTTGGGG
Source organism: Zapus hudsonius (assembly GCA_004024765.1). NCBI lineage: Eukaryota > Metazoa > Chordata > Mammalia > Rodentia > Dipodidae > Zapus > Zapus hudsonius. Next base: position 31,247 of record PVHP010017056.1, read on the forward strand.
ACCTAGAGCATATCCTTCAAACATCCTAGAATAATTGTATAATTTTAAAAACTCGAAATGACTCAAGGAAAAGAATAATGTATCTAACCACATTCTTGCTTATTGCATTTTCTTTTTTCCTGAAGTGATAAGATACCTTTTATCCTTTCCTGTATCTGAGGGACAGAGCCTGTGGGTAATGCTGTTTGCAGGCCCCTCCCTCCACTGGTCAAACCAAAGAACAAGAGAGTAGGAAAGGAAGTGAGAGCAAAGAGCCAATGACAAACAGGGTCACATCTCCTTCACTGTGAGTATACCATAGACTTATTGAGGAAAAATTAGAAAGCACTATGATATGACCTGGACTTTTACATATCTTCTTTAATAGACTTTTCCTCAAATTGATTGTGTCTTCATTTAAAAATTGAGAGGTAATTATATACCTATGACTGATAGAAATTTGTTAATAAATATTCTTTTACTTTTAGAACTGTTTTGGTGGTGCAGAGGAAGAAAAAGAAATTGTGTGTGTGTGTGTGTGTGTGAGAGAGAGAGCGAGTGCGTGGGTGTTTTGAGTGGAGAGAGAGAGAGGATGTAGTTGAAGAAACTAAAACGAATGCAAGAGCAGAGTGTTTATCATAGTAAGGGGTTACAAGGGAAGATCAGGCGTTTGAAACATTACAAGCTTTCACAGAACCAGTGAGGTGACAGGAATTTCAGGGCAAAACTGGGGTAAAATTTCCACAAGTTCTAGTTGAAAAGAAATGGCAGCTAGAAAGTGATGATTTCATCTTATGTAATTTTAAATGAATCACCATCTTAAACTTTCAGATATGGAGCTGAAAGTGCCAATGCCAATTAGTATGAAAATTTTGTAAGAAAAGAAAAAAATAAGAATAAGAAAGATTTGTGGGCTTGATAGATGGCCCTGTGGGTAAAGCACTTGCTATGAAACCATGAAGGCCTGTGAGGTCCTGATGTGTCCTCAGTTTGTTTCTGCAAGCATTCAGTAAACATCCAAGTGTGACTACACATGCCTAAAACCTTAACCTTGTGAGGAGCAAAGACCAAAGTCTCAGAATCATTGGGGTTCACAGGTAATATAGCCTGACAGAAAAAAATGGCAGTTTTGGGTTCAGGGAAAGACTCACTTCTCAAGGAAACACAAGGGAAGACACCACACAAGCACACGCCACACACCAATGCATATTCTCACCCCCAACACACAGCACACTTCACATACTAAACATATCCAAAAAGAAAGAAAGAAAAAGATTCTGAACACAAGGGAAAGTGTAGCCTGTTGAGATCATCTCAGTGCACAGAAATCCTATAGAAACATCACAATGGGTTGGGGGAGTGTTCTCTCAGGATTTCTATCAGTTTTTAGCTTAGTTAGTGTGCCTGGTGTAGGACTGTGTATCTGTGTTATGTCTCAGCCTCCAGAAGACAGTGACTATATAGAGTGACATCTGTGACACCAGAAGTCCTTGAATGCAACTGGAGAAATGAAAAGTTCATATCTACGTTGCTTGATTGGCAGAGAGCCTCATGGGCACGTTTGTAACTTGTTACTGAATATGGAGTGCATCAACCACATTCTGATTCTTCATGGGAAGTCTCGAAGTCACTCCACACAGAGACACACATCAATTTAAAATAGTATGGTTTCATAAGTAGAACCATTAAATACAATGCCTGTAAATGAATTAACCTAAAAATGTTTCAGTTAGCAAATGAGAAAACTAGTTCAAGGTCATCCTGTTGAGAGGAATAAGGTATGATTTTTACAGCTACATTACCAAATTTTTACAAAATGGAGAAGCTCTGAATGCAATTTAATATTAAACCTTCTCTGATTTATAAAACTGAGTTCATTGCCCACAGCTGAAGTCCCATTGTGCTCAGTAATTGCTTGAAAGAAAATAAAGCCATGTCACTTGCACCACAATCATTTTGGATTATGAAAAGAAGAGCAAAACTGGAAATGCATATTATACATACAAGCTTGTCTGCATTTAAAGGGAAAAAATATTCTTAGATTTCCTAAGTGGTGCCAATCTAGTGGACTTGTATTATTTTTTTTGAAATCTTTTTACAATATAAAGAAAATGATTAACACTATTTTTGGGTTCCTTGCATCATTTTTATTCTGCAAACAGAGGACAACACAACTTACACAGGAACTGCTAAGTTTAAAATACTTAGAAAATACTAAGAGGTTGTCTCTCAGTTCAGAGAACCCTGAAGTGGTGTGTGATTACCAAGGTCTTGAGGTCTCCTGATACCTGTGTATAACATGCAGATGTATACTGAGTAATGTACACCTCCAAATGAATGTATTGCAGTGTCTGTGGTTCTTCATGTCACAGATAGGAGTTTAAACCATGTGTCTTTGTTATTCTCTATAACATGTGGGATTTTAAATGGAACTTGAGTCTCAATTGCCTTTACTGTAACATGAGAGGATGTAATACTTTGTAGGGTTTTTGTGATACCTAATTAAAATGGGCTAGTAAGGTACCTTTAATAATTCTTTGGAGAATGGATGTTAAATATTTTATACTTATTAATAATGGGAAGTATAGTTTTATAAGAGTCGAAAAGCAGTTCCTTTATTATAGGAACTAATTGTGCATGTTGTTATCTAATATAGGACAACCAGAAACTAAATTAACAAGCTCAAAGGATTTGACAGCCTTGAATGAGAAAAGAGAAAGCCATTCTTCAACTGGGCTTTCTCTTTGGCAGCCTGGCATGACATCCTTCACCATGTCAGAAAATTTTATATAAATGTATTAAGAATGATTCTTTTAATCAATCCACTTGCTACATAAACTAATCATAGAGTACTACTTTTTTACTCTTAATTCTACACATGTCAGTAATCTTCTGATGACCTTTGCCAGTTCATTTCTTTACTCATTTACACATAAAATCAAACTACTAAAAATACCCACGTCATTGTTATGTCATAAAAGCAAGATGGACTGGCTTAATAACAAATTTCAGAAAGGAGATCAAACACTTCACTAAAGATGCTCTGGGAGAAATGTACATGAACAAGATGTCTTTTTCATTGTTTGTCTTGAGGTTGGGTCTCTCTTGATCCCTAGCTGACCGGGAACTTACATTGCAGCCTCGGGTTGCCTTTGAACTCACTGTTATACACCTATCTCAGCCTCCCAAATGTTGGGATGAAAGCCATGCCCAGCTTGAACAACATATATTATTGGCATAAAACATTCATAAAATCAGAAATGTGGTGTTTTTATCAGATGTAATTATTTATTTTATATACATGGAATTATTAACAAGATATAATTTATGAATCACAATTTTCAATTATTTAAAATATATAATTCATGATTTTTATGTATTTGCAGTTTTACAATCATTACAAATTCTGAATATCTCAGGTCTCTAAATGGAATCCATTACCTACTAGCAGTTTCCATAATAAATAATCTATTTTTCTCTGAATTTTCTATTCTGCATACTCAATATAAATGGAATAATACAATAAATATATTTTTGGTAAGTGAAATTTTTGGTAACAGTCATAATGTTTACAAGGCATATTAATGTTAGATCAATATTTATCCTTTGAATTGCTGAACAGTACTCCATTGTCTAAGCAAGCAAATGTTGCTTATATATTCATAGTTGTATAAGATCACTGCTGCTGAGAATATTTGTATATAAGTTTAAATTTGGTCATATTTTTATATTTTTTCCTGGATATGTGCCTAAGAATAAAATTGGTGAGTCATATATTACCATCTTATGCTAGTGTTTATTGATCATT
>PVHP010017057.1:0-34995 GCA_004024765.1 Zapus hudsonius
CCCCCCATTCTTCCCACCATACCACACTGCTCTTCTCCCTGAAGGTTTTGCCTACAGATTTGCTTCAGAAAGCTTGGTCATACACAAAGTGCAGGGATCTAACATTAAGCGACTGGCATTTTGGTGGTAATTTTGAGAAAAATGTGTTATTCCTCCTAATGGTTTACATTAAGTCTGCACATATGTCACGCCCTGATAGTTTCCAAAGACTTTATTCATACTGAAGCTCAATGAATTCCACCTAAGCCCATTGAAGTCTCACATCCTGTGTATAATAAGGTTAGGAATTGTAATGATCAACCTTGTATAGATTTGGAGGCTGATGTGGAGGAAGGACAGGTGTCTTGTTGGTCATGCATAAAAACCCAAGCCTGAATTTAACACCATGATTTTTCAAGTCCCGAGCTCAAGTTGAAACATGCCCTGTTTTGTAGTTTAAATATTGTAGGAGAGGAATTCCCAAGAATGAATTCGTAGCAATAGACTTGTGACACATTGGGCACCCAGACGCTCTTCATTTCTTAGAACACTACATATGTTGTTCCTCATCTTTTGCAAATGTTCACTCAGTAAAATGCATACAACCTTTTTTATAAAGGAAGAAATTTGGGAAGATTCCAGAGGCCACAGCCATTCACTCAACAATTACTGAGGGCACATTCGTCTAGGGACTGCATTAGCAGCAGTGAGGGGAAGGGGTGAAAATTCAAACCATCATGATGCCGATCTTCTGAGGGCCTGGGTGGGGAGACATGAATCAGCCATCATCAGATGAGTGCATCATCTGGTGGAGGTACGTGCTATGAAGAAAAGCAGATCGCAGTTTGGAGGAGTGTGACTGAGAAGAAGCCCTGAGGTGGACCCTGTGCTGGCATCCCGTTAAGCCTTATGTGTGCAAGATGAAGCCAAATGGCCAAGGCACTAGACCCCCAGCGTGTAGCGCAGATGCTAGGACAGGCCTTTTCAGCGCCATATGGAGCAAGTGATCTAATCCTGTCAGTATTTGTGGCGATTTCAGTTTTCACAATGTCCCTTAAAAATATTTTCAATCAGAGTGAGGTGGAGAGGGAGAGAGAGAGAGAAAGAGAGAGAGAGAGAGAGAGAGAGAGAGAGAGAGAGAGAGAGAGAGAGAGAGAGAGAGAGAGAGAGAGAGAGAGAGAGAGAGAGAGAGAGAGAGAGAGAGAGAGAGAGAGAGAGAGAGAGAGAGAGAATGGACATGTCAGGGTCTCTAGCTTCAAACAAGCTCCTGATGCATGGACCACTTTGTGCACTTGGCTTTCCATGGGTACTGGGGATTGAACCCAGGCTGTTAGGCTTTGCAAGCAAATGCATAAACCACTGAGCCATCTCTCCTGACCCCAACCCCCCTTTGTAATACATTATTTTTCTGAACAGGCATAAAGCTTCAAGGATGCATGGAAGTGTGTAAAATTAAAGCATCTGTTCAGCAGTCCAGTTTCGCTCCTGGAGGCAAGGCTACCGTCCATTTCCTCTGTGCCTGCAGATAGCTTACCTGCCCAGATGCACACACAGCACAGAAGTGGGAGAAACCCGTTTAAGAGCCATACTTTCTCCATTTCTGTCTTAGTTGTGGTGTTCAACCCCTATGACCACAGGCAAATAGCCACGTGTCTAAATGCCTCCATTTCCTCATCTGTAGAGGAGAAAGTAATCATTGGGTTGTTATGAGAATTGAATAAGGTTATGTTAAACAACATTAACATTAAATGAGACTCTACTCCTCATTGGTACATGGATGAAATGATGGTGCCCTGTGAAATCTTTCTAGATTAAGCATGTTGAATTTCTTCCTTGGAGAAGAATATTTTAGCTATTATAAGCATCCTTAGTTTTTATCTTTTATGGTAATTCCACTATACAGATGAGGAAAACAAGTCTTAGAAAGGTCAAAAGATAGCCAGGTGTGGTGACTTAATCTCAAAACTCGGGAGGCGGAGGCTGGAGGATTGCTGCAAACTTAAAGCCAGCCTGGGCTACTTAGTGAGTTCTAGGCAAGCCTGGACCGTATAGTAAGACTATGTCTTAAGAAAAGAAAAGGAAAGAAAGATATCTGGTTGGGGAGATAGCTTAGTGAATAACTCACTTGAACATGATATGAATACTTGAGTTCAGATCCCCAGAACCCATGTAAAGCTGAATGCTATAGTGCCTAGGATGAGGAGGAGAAGGAGACAGGAGAATCACCTAAAATCTCACAGGCCAGCTAGCCTGGTAAGCAACTTGAGACTTTGCCTCAAACAAGATGAAAGGTGATGATGGACACCTGAAGTTGTCCTTTGACCTCCACATGTGTGCTATGGCAGGCCCACACCTGCACTCACACTCCCACACCTGCATTCACACGCATGGGCACGCATACATATGGGCATGCACACACATGGGCACGCACACACACACACACACACACACCATAAAAAAAGAGAAAAAAGGTAGGAAGAAAAGGAAGGAAGAAAGAAAGAAAAAGAGAAAGAAGGAGGGAAAGGATGACAGAATGAAAAGATTAAGAAGTTTCCTAGGAAACCGGCCCACTAGTGAAGTAACTCCAGTGCCACACTCCTGGGTTGCTCAGACCAGTGTTAAGCGATAGTCTCTCACGTGTCTTTCTTTCAACTAAGTAAAGTGTATAAATGCCAGATAAACACCAATGCAAAAAGACATGTAGTTATTTGCTTGAGAGGCTAATCAAATTCCTTTCTTTTTTTCACTATTTTACTTTTTTAAATTTAAGTGCATACTTTGTTCTCTTATAATTGTCAGGAAAATTAAATTCTCTTTTTTTAAAAATTTTTTTATTGTCCATAATGAGTTACATCATTTAGTGGGCAAACAGTGAGTTGTTATCCCCAATTCCCCAATGTCCCCCTCCCCCATCCCCAATCAGCTGGATGTCCTCCTCCATGGATCGTCTGGATCAGTCCTTGTGACAGGGGACCATGGATAGCCTAGTATTCAGCCAGGTTCTCCTGGTCCTAGTATGTTGTTACTGAGGGGTGCCATGCCTCTGGATAGTCTCCTCCACCACAGCTCTTATTTTTAATGGCTTTAGTCAAAGACATTTCCCAACTGCATGTGAGGTTTGTTTCCACCTTAGTAATTTTCTGTCTTTTTGCTGGTGTCTCGAGCATTTGTTATGTTCCATGAAGCATATTCATAGTGGTGAAAAATATAGACTAAGTCCTCCCTTCTGTGATGATTAAAGTTAAGAGAGAGATGCAGACAAGTAGATCCTTGAAATAAGCTATAACGTTTGTTCTCAGAGATGGTTGTCTCAATTGTGGAAAGGATAATTTCCTTAAACTAGAAGGTTTGCTTTTTCCCAAAACATTGTTTTTTGAGAATTTGAGTTTATTGCTCAAGGACTTACATCAAATAGTTCTTGGGAACAATAGGCTTGTTTTGCATTTGCTGTGCCTGAAAATGTCCTAAACATTTGGTACTGTTGCTTGCTTTGAAGGTTCAGTGGTTTGCAAGTAGGTAGCATAGCATTTGCCAGCTGAGAAGTCATTATCAGTGCAGCACACAAAGGAGGCTATAACTTTATAATTTACAAAGGGCCAATGATGGGCATGGATTCTAAGCAAATTGCACTAAGTTTGGAAAATGTGAGTGCAGTCTGTCTTGAAGCAATAGTAAATAATAAATGCTTTTGCCCATTATTTCTTGGAAGAAGTGAAAACAAAATAAACAATAAATCTTGAAACATTAATTCTGATTTGCCTAGTGTACATGGTCTACTCAGCCTTGTACATGCCCAAAGTAAATAAAACACGTAGTATTGGGTTTGAAAAAAATAGTATACTTTTCAATCAAATTCAGTGAGTTTTTCTTTGTCATGTTTACAAATTTGCAGATAAATCATGGTAGGCGCTCAATAAAAAAGTTGAAGTGATTTAAAATATTTGCTTCATCACTGAAAATGCCTAGGTATGTTTTCATTTGTTCACTGGGCTGTTTTTTTGTTATTTGTTTTCATTGGCTTCCTTACCTCTGTAATGCTATCACTCACACTCACTTGCACTTGACTTTGAAAAAGCATGCATGTCTCATAGAATCCCTCCCATCTCAATCTCTGCTTTGATTAAGGGTGGGATTTACCTGCAGAATTTACCCCCTTTCAGTGTCAGTTCATGCCTGAGGGCCCAGAGCTGTCCACGTGCCAATGGATCTACAGACTCAGTTTGTCTAGTTCTTGCTACGAATTTTGTTTCTGTGCCCCCAGCCAAGAAAAAAATTATTACTTGCTTTTCTCATTGCTGTGATTAAATACGAGGCAAGAAGCAACTCAAGAAGGGAAGAATTTCCTTTAGCTCTTGGGTAGATGTATTAGTCCACCATGGCAGGAAAAACATTGAGGTGGGCATGGCTTGCCTATGTGGCAGCTGGACCATGTGCTGCTTGCTCGATTCAGTGGACCAGGAAGCAGGTTTCTTCCAGGCAGACCCCACCTCCAAAATGTTTCACAACCTCCTGAAATACTGCCACCAGTTGGGAAACAAGTTTTTACACGTAGGAGCCCACAGGGTATTTCTCACAGTCAAACCTTCACAAATCCTAGCCCTCAAGGTAATGGTATTAGGGAATGAAGGCTTCAGGAGGTGGTATCATGGTAGAGGCAGAAGAGAACTTCATGGATGGGACTAGAGCCCTTATCCAAGAGGTCAGAGAGGATCCCTCACCCCTTTGCTGTGTGAGATTACAGTAAGAGGTGTTCTTTCAGCTAGGAAGTAGGCCATCATTAGACACTGAATCGGCCTTTATCTTGAACTTGTAGCCTCCAGAACTGTAAGAAATGAATTTCTACTGTTAACGAGCTACCCAATTTCTGGTAGTGTGTGTTAGCAGCCCAAGTGGACTAAGATCTTTCTTTTCTCAAACTCTCTGAAATTTATGTTTGTGCATCTTAGAATGGGGTCTTTTAGACCCTTCTACTGAACCTAGAGTTTCCATATTGCTAAGGGCCTGGATGGATGCCTGTGGGCCTGGCAAATAGCACTGGACCTCAGGAATGCTGGAAGCCAGGAATGCTGGAAGTCCTCGAGGCTCCTATTGGACTAATGATGTGTGATGTCCCTAAGCAGACTGAGATAGGAAAAGGATGCCTTCAGCAGCCAATTACCCGTACTTTCCCAAAAGTCACAGGCGCTTTCTTCAGGCCAAATGTTTAAAGTCCTTGGAATTAAAATGCTGGGTTTGCAACCTCTTTCTAACCTCCAGCACACCTACTGAGAAAGAAACCTAAGGCAGGACAGAGGTTTGCAGTTGTTCCCCTGAAAGAGTTGGCAACATCAGATTTTCTCTATTGGCAGCATGATATCTTGTCATTTCTGAAAGTGGGTAGACTTCAGCCATTCTCCCTGTCTTGTTACAATTCACCCTGAGAAACAGTATGTCAGGAAGCCCTGTCCTTTCTCTGAGTCAAAGATCTCTACAGATTGCCTTCCTGCAAGGCTCCTTCCCCAGGCAGCTCAATCACTGCCCATTCTCCTGTTACCAAAACATGCACCCCACACAACTGGCTTTTCCTGTAGTCTCTAGCCTGCCAAATCCACTTAGATGATTTCTCCGGCTGTTTTATTTACTCTTTTTGCATAGTGCTGGCCAGTGATTTGCTTCTTTCTGCCTGTGGGTAAGGGAGCATTATGTGTCCATGACAACAGGGATTATGACTGACTTTCCAATTAAGTGCTAATGTACATATGGACTGAAGCCCCACGCTTGGTCCCATGGTAGGGATGCAGTAAACATCATTAGCTTGCTTGATCCTTTCTGCATTTCCTTTCAGGCAGCAAGTAATGTGTGGGAGGCTTCCTAACTACTCATTGAGTAGGGTTATGGTGTCCAGGGTAAGATAAGGACCTTGCTCCTTGATCTTGCTAGAGTGCTGGGGCCACAGAAGTCCTCTAGGACCTCTGACCTTTTATGTGGAGTTTGGGGATTTGAACTCAGTGTCTCGAGCTTGAGTGGTGAGTGCTTATTCATTGAGCCATCTCCCCAGCCCTACTTCCAGCTCTTAAATCTAGGACAACTATCTTGTTATTTCGTGACGTGTGGTTGCAGTGTTCCCAGCTGTGAAGTATCAGCTTTTGTTGTGCGGTATTGAGTAAGGCGTGCTCCCTTCTTAGTTCAAACTAGAGCTTGGGGGCTACCAATCTGGGTTAAAAACAACCCCAGAAGCCTTGCTGAGGAGGGCTTTCTGAGTCAGTTAAGTATCATAGGCACAGTTCTCAAATTCACCATGAAGCTCAGGGCACTGACACAGTTTAGGGCCTTGCCCCACTGATCAGAATATTCTAGCAGGGTCCTTAGAATCTTTATCTCCAACAGTCCAGACAAATAGTATCACTTGGAGACATTAAAACATCAAAACTCGCAGGAGGCTTCAAGAAACACTTACTTGAGTCTCACACACTGATGATCAGATTCTACTGGTTTGGGGCTTTGACATATCCCTATGTATAAGGACTCCCTTCTCCTCATCTCAGACATTTCTAATGTGGGAGCCATAAGTATCAAAATAAGGCTTTCAGTATTTTTCAGAATCAGTTGCAGTGCCTGCTAATACTGATTTATAAGTCTTCCCCAACCTGCTAAACCAAACTCTCTGGGTACAGGCTGGCAGTGAGGGTGGGAGCAGGGAAAAGTGAGGCCTCGGAGTTCGCATTCAAAATAGACTTTCTGTGAAATTCTTCTGTGTGCTGACTTTATGCACTACAAAACAGTTTTCCTTAGGGTCAATGTGAAAATTGCTGAATGAATGATACCAGATCATTATTTCATGTAAAGCCCCTCTATTAGAAATGCTCTTATTCATGTACTATAGTTAAGTTTTTACTTACTTTCCTTTCATTGATACAGGGTTTATAGATAGTTATCTCATTTTTAATATTCTTTAATTTGCTCTTTTGGGATTTTTCTACGGCACATGAATGTGACAGGTAATATGACGAAATCAGGTAAACGTTCTGGGAAACACAGTAGTCTGGCTGAGCAGGCTGCAGTTGAGTGTAGGGTGGCTGTGTTGCAAGCCTGTTAAACCTTGGCTCTGAAGCCACCAGTGCCATCAGTGTGTTTATTTCTATTGTACAGATGGGTGCAAGAGGCAGACATTGCCTGATGCAGTAACAGTCACAGGCTCAACCTTTCCTGTGATCATATCTGGACTTAGCATACCAGTAGACTCTAATACTCCTGTTTCCCATATGATTTGCTATTTAAGTGTGGCCTATAGACCAGCAGCATTGGTAACACCTGGGAGCTTGTTAGAAAGATATGTTCTGGGGCCCCACCCTATTGAGCTCAGCCTTGGGTTTGCCAGACAGCTTGGCGTGCCACTGAGTTGATTTCTGTTAGAATGAGTCAGCATCCATGAGTGTGATTAACTTCAAGACCCTGAGGAAGTAATTCTGAGTCTGCGAGTCTGAGGGCTGATGAGCAGAGGTGAGATATCAGGAAGATGAACTGCCAGACAGGTCCTTTCCTCAGGTGACTTTCTTCTTGTTGTGGATCCCCTTTAATTTCAGCCCTGAGAACCCAGCACACATTGCTGCAGATACCTCCAGGGGGTTATTTCATTCTGGTTTGCACCCTTCAGGGAAGGCTCCACCCTGCTTCCTCATCCTGTTCTGCAAACGGATTATGAGGGTCTTTGTGGATGGCAAAGAAGAGTCTTTCTGAAATTCTATGGAGTAGCTGGCCTTTGTGGCACACACCTGAAATCCCAGTATTTAGAAGGTGGAGGCAGGCAGGAGGATCAGGAGTTCAAGGTCACGCTCAGTTATACAATGAGTTTGTGACCAGTCAGGGCCACATGACATCCTGTCTCAAAATACACACACACACACACACACACACACACACACACACACACACTCAGAGAGAGAGAGAGAGAGAGAGAGAGAGAGAGAGAGAGAGAGAGAGAGAGAGAGGTTCTTTGGGGGGGTACATCTGACATCTGTCTGTAATTTATTATTAGCATTTTCATCAAAAAGTCTATTTAGAGCAGTTTTAGGTTCATAGCAAAACTGAGGAAGGTACAGAGATAGCCTCTGTATCCCCACCACTGCACACACAGCCTCCCCATTATCAGCATCCCTCATGTGAGTGTGCACTTACCTTTTAAAATTAAATGATGCCCATATTTTATTCACATGTCTCTAGCTTCTACCTACTATCCTTTTCCTGTTCCAGGAGCCCGTCCAGGATACCACATTGCATTTAGTCATCATCTCTTCTTAGGCTGCTCTTGGCTATGTTTCTCAGAGTTTCTTTGTTTTTGATGACCTTGGCAGCTTTGAGGAGTATTTTTAGATTGGGGATTTGTCTGGTGTTTTTCTCATGACAAAACTGGGGTTATAGGTTCTTGGGAGGAAGACCACAGAGGTAGAATGCCCTTCATTCCCATCCCATCCCATCCCATCCCATCCCATCCCATCCCATCCCATCCCATCCCATCCCATCCCATCCCATGCCATCAGGGGTATAGACTACGGGCATGACTTATACTACCTTTATCACTTGGTTGAGGTTGTGTTTGCTTGGTGTTTCCACTGTAAAAATACTCTTTCCCCCTTTCTCCCAACACCCTGGTGAGAATGAAGCCACTGTGCTTCATGAACACTTCAGGAGTGGGGCCTTATGTTCCACTTCCTTGAGGGAAGAGTATTGGCATGGATCATGTGATGGTTAGGTTTTGTTGTCAACTTGACCTTTGTTGTCATCTTGGGTGGGTCTCTAAGGATGTTTATATCTACATCTCAGTAGGGGGCAGGATGTAAGGAGGCTCAGGAAAACTAGAAACAAACTTTAATTCCTGGGAAGGCAGTGCAGGAGGGAAACTCCAGAGATAGTGAGTCAACAAGTTTGGGATAGAGTTCAAGACCCCACCCTAAGGCTATAACAAGGGGGAGAAAATCTCTCTCCCCACTACCTGCTTTGCTGTTCTCTGTGTGTGGTGTTGGTGATGGTTTTTCTCTCTCTCTCTCTCTCTGCTTGGACATGTGAAAGGGGGGGGCAGCCTTTTTCACCACTATGGAACTTCTATATATCTGTAGCTTCAACAAATCCTTTCCTCCCATAAATTGTGCCTGGTTTGGAGATTCATCCCAGTGGCATGTGGCTGACTATGACACATCAAGTATTTGGAATTTTTCCCTATGAGAGACTGGCCTATTCTCTGCTATCTAGTTAAATTCTGTCATTTATTTATATCAACATGGATATATGAATATTGACTTTATGCTTTGCCTTATAATTTAATGCTACTTTATTTTGTTGCCCAAATTATAGTTTTCCCTCTAAATTTTGTATCAGTTAGAAATATGAAGACATTTTGAATGGGTCTTGGCCTGCCAGAAGGTAAAAGAACTATTGACCTCCAATTCTAAAAGTGATGCTATATAGAATAGGGACTCTGTCAATATTCTAGGACTGACAAACAAAGTACCATTGATTAAGTAGCATAAATAACAAAGTACTATAGACTAGGTAGCATGAATTACAAAGTACTACAGATTAGGTAGTGTGAATAACTAACAAAAGTATACAGACCAGATAGTATAAATAACTAACCAGGGACCCCAGACCAGGTAGCTTGAATAACAGAAATTTTTCTCACATAGTTCTGGTGGTCACAAGTCCAAGTCCAGCAGGATAGGTTTCATTTGAGGCTTTTTCCTTTGGTTTGTAGATGGCAGTTCCAACTCTGTGTCTTCACTACTCTTCCTTCTCCGTGTCTTAATCTCTTCATCTATCAAGGACACCAGTGGGATTGGATTAGAGCCCATTTCCAGTGACCTAATTTTAACATAATTACCTCTCTTCACACATCTGTAAAGTTATAAATTACCCACACTCTGGTCAAAATTCTGGTCATCTCCAGAAAGGCTACTGAATTGGTGGAGGGAAAGGAAGTAGCCACCATGAGACCATAGGAGCCCAAAATGGTGTGGAGGAACTGAGAGGTTCAGGACCTCAAACATGCTAGGCAAGCACTCTATCACTGAGCCTCATCCCCACTTGAAACTGGGTGATTTATATTTCAAGGGTGACTACTTCTTTGTAATCTGCTGCTCACCACTGCACAGAAGGATCTCTGTTTCTAGTCTTAGCTTAAGGCCATGTTATGAAAGACCTTCTGACTTGATTTGTACTTTGCCCAGAATGGCTGTGGGTATTGTGCAATGAACACATATTCCTTGGTCCTAAGCCCAATCTTTGAAGCTACCTGAGTTTATTGTGATGTTATACACAGAAGATGCTGTGGAGAGTGTGGTTCTGTGCATTCACTCATTCAGTTATGAATGTTAGGTGCCTACAAGTGTCTTTTTTAGTAACAACTTGGGGAAATAGCCTGAGTATGATATAATTATTACTAAGTTTGGGAAGGATGGATAAAGCAGGATAGGTAACAGGTATAAAATCACTGTCAGACAGAAGGGAGTTCTGTTCCACAGCACAGGGGTTACTATAGTTCCCATAATCTATAGTTTGTGATGAAATGGAAATATAATTCCTCCGATTTGATTTATCCATGTTATTATGTTGAGCACTTAAATATCATGCTGGACCCCATCAATGTGTGCAAATACATATTACTAAGTATATATATATATATATATGTATATATATATATATATATAACATTAAGTCAAAAGTGCAAATTTGGATTGAGCCTGTATTATGCTGATTTCTTCACCCATGTCAGAGGCTAGTTGTCTTCTCTCCTTCCCCTTTTAGCTTTTCTTTATCAACATAACTTTAGACCAAAAAAAGTTTTGGATGTAAAATATACTCCAAAGGCTCATGTGTTTGAACATTTGTTCTCCAGCAACTGGTAGTGTTTTGGGAGGTTATAGAACCTTTAGTAGGTGGGGACCTAGTTGTAAGCTGGCCACTGGGGGGTAAGCCTTAAAGTTTATAGTCCTGCCCCATTTTGTTCCTGTCCCATCTCTGCTTCTTGGTCCACTGAGATGTGAGCAAGCAACCTCACGCTCCAGCTGCCACAGCTGAGAGTCAATCTCACTGCTCTGGCTTCCCTGCCATGATGGCTTGTACCCTTAACCCATGAGCCAAAATAAATTCTTCCTTCCTTAAGTTGCTTATTGTATGGTATTTAGACACAATGATGAGAAAAGCAACTAATTAACATACTAGCTAAAGACTGTACTTCCAACTTCCTTTACAACCAAATGTGTCAACCAGTTTGATTTAAGTTTTAGTGAGAAATCCCAGCAAGGCAATTGAAGTGGTTCTTTCTAGAAGGGGCATGTACACATTCTTTTGTTCCTTTTTTTCTTCCTCTTTATTCTGAGATGATGGTTGGCATTTTGGCAGGTGTCTTGGCCCATTAGGTGATCTTGAAAATAGAAGCTTCACTAAAGCCTGGTATGAAGATTATAGAGTAGAAAAACAACTCAGGTACTGAAAGACCTACGTAGATGGACTGCATGGGTGATTATGTGCGGATTTAACATCTTAAGTATGAAAGCACACAAAAAAGCTTTTTATCTTAAGACATGGATATTTGTTTTCTGTTATGTGCAGCCAAACCCAATTCTTACTTAATGAACCTTTGGTGTATATTAAGATCATCTGGGGACTCTAAAAATGCTGCTGCCTGGACCCTATTTCCAGAGACTCTGACTCTATTGATCTGGCAAGGAACCAGACAGGGGCCATTTTCCAAGATCCCAAGTGATTCCAATGTGTGACCAAGGTAGAGAGCCACTGTCCTGCATCTTCTCTGGTGACTACGTAGTCTAAAGATCTGTGGTTTCTCAAAGGACTGTGGCTCTTGTTTTATTTTGTAGCTGTTGGGGAGGAAGCAGTCCTGGGATCATGATGAGGGGAACTATTTTAAAACAAAGTGTGTTTTATCTATTGAAAGCAATTTGAGGTGTTTGTATGTGTATGGGAGCAGATTCTGAGGCTCAAAAAGCATCAAAATAGTGGCACATAAAGACTGAATGTCACATAGTAGTGTTCCTTCTGAGGAAAGGAGCAAACCTTCAGCCTTGCACACTTCCTTTCCCTCCACCAATTCAGTGGCCTTTCTGGAGATGACTAGAATCTTGGCCCCAGAGTGTGGGAGGTGAACATACAACTTTACAGATGAGCTGTAGCTGAGCTGCAGTGAGGGGAGCAAGGACAATTCTAGTTTTTTATTTTCCATGAAATCAGTTAATGCTTGAGTGTCTGAGGAGACTCCATGAGGAACAAAACCCCTTCATTTCTCAGGCTATCAATTATACCTAGTTGACACCATTTCCCTCTTCTCTGGCCAGAGGCAGACACATGAAGCAGTCCACATGCCTTTTCTTGATGTTGCTTATCAAAAACATGACTCTCTAGTTAGGTCCTCTGGTGCTTTAACCACTTGAGGTTCCCTGGTGAGAACTATGGCGCCCTTTCTGTCCTCAGTGGTGTAGTGGCAGTGGGGGACAGGAACCCTCTAATCGACTTGATTTTGAAGCTATCCATTTCTCCTTTCTCATGCTAGAGGAGCGCCTACCTCACCAAGCCCATCACTATGAATGCCTGTAGCAGTTAAGCATGTGTTGGCCAATGGCAGACACCCTCTATGGATATAGTAAGACTGTACTATGCGTGATTAGGCAAATAGTTCTTGTATACTATTAAGAATGCCATTCAATGCTTACATCAGCATAGGCCATCATTTCTATGCATGGCAATCCATAATGTGCACCATGTATAATTATGCATGCATAGTACTAGCACACATAGAAATGGAGAAAAGACAAATGAAATCGTAGGAAGCTAGAGGGTGGACTTTTTAAGGACACATGGGGGGCAGCGTGCCAGAAGCAGGAGGCTAGTGTGGACACTGCCTGGGTTTTAGTGTCACTAATATGATGACATGGCTTCCTGCTAAGGCTGTCCACGTCATTCACATGACCGATAAATGTGCATTCGTGGAACTAATACTTCTGTGAACACGGAGAAAGGCTGAAGGGGGACTCATTTGGTTAATGTTTTGCCTTAGCAACTATTTCTAGAAGGTTTATGAATGAAATTTCTGAGAAACACGAACTTCTCTGCATAACACTTTCGTGTTGAGACTAACAGTTTATAGCAAAATTTACGTCAGTCGTCATTTAACAGTTTCTATTGGTAAAAATGTCTGTGCTGGGGAAGTTGGCTCAGTGACTGATGCAAGTGTGAGGACCAGAGTTTGGATCCCCAGCACCCATGTAAATACTGAGTAAGTGTGGCACCCCGCCTGTCATTCTAGCCCTTGGCAGGCTAAGTCAGTGATGCCCCAAGGCAAGCTGGCTACCTGGAATAGCTGAATATTGAGTCCTGGGTCCAAGGGAGAGACCTGTCTCAATGAATAAGGCAGAGAGTGACTGAGGAAGACACCTGATGTCAACTTCTGGCCTCCACATGCAGGTACACAAATGTCTGCCTCACATGTTTAAACATGCATATATGAACACACACACACATATCTTAATTCTACAGTCTTATTGTAGATACTCTGGCTCCTCCTGTCCTTCAGTAATCATTAGGTTTGTTAGTAACCTAACCTTAAGACACATCCATATTGTGCTGTTTAGTGAAAAATGATGACTCATTCTCATACTAGTATTTGTTCATTTAATGTAATTTATGTCTCTAGAGTTTTTCCAGTTATCAAACAGGCAGAAAATTAAATTATGAGGGTCACAGAAAGATCTTTTCTTTCTGTTTTAGACTCAAATATTTGCAAAGAGGATTGGATTATTTCCACATCCTCTCTAGCTAGCAGCCTTTCCTTCTTCTCCACGCTGCTAGCTGTCTTCTCTCTTGGTTTCCTTGCTATAGCTCATCCCATCCCTCCACTTTCTGAGCCTCCTCCTCGTGAAGCCGATACTGATTTCTACTATTTCCATCCCATGAGCCCTTTCTGGCCTTTACATAGCTTGAACTTTTACCATCACCTGACTCTGGACTCCTCTCTGCTTCTTACAGCTTTCTCTTCCTTGGCTTTCGTGCATTCCTTCGCTTGGTTCCTTGGTTTTTTTCTTGCTGTTCTGGACATTCCTGATTTTAATCCTTTGCTACCTCTGTTCATTAGTGTTCCTAAAAGCTTTGGGTTTACACATCCTTCACCTCAAACTTGTATTGATGTAGGGTTTGCAAATGAAGGGAACCTTTCTCAGCTCTTGGTGGGTGTAACTAAGGAAGCTGTGACCCTAGTCTGTGGCTCTCAAGTTTGTTCTCATTCAGAAGAAGAATTAAGTAATGTGGGCCAGAGGTGAACAAGTGCAAGGAGGAGATAGAGGGGCTTCCAAGAGGGAGGGGCAACCTGACAGAGAGAATGGGGGGAGGAGAGGAAGAAAGGAGAGAGAGAGAGAAAGAGAGAGAGAGAGAGAGAGAGCGCCAATGAACTGCCTAGTTTACTGGCTTTTTATGGGACTTATGAGAAGAACTAGGAAGAGACTGAGATAATCTCATGCCTCCTGGGCCGAACCAGTAAGGGGTCTGATATGCCTTGTGCTTTGCCCCTCGGACCCACTGAGAGTTGATCAAAGGGATGACCATACATGGTCCACTTGTCCACTTGCTCTTCCAACTGGGTTGTACTGGTTCTGAAGTCAGTTCACTAAATTCTTTTCCTTCTTTGTCCTTGTGGTATGTGACTAGCTTGGTCATTCACCATGAACCTTGCCTTTACTGGCTAGAGGAACTAACTCCTATCTCAGTGTTACTCTGTTGGTTAAATCATTCATATCCATGGCTTACGTCCAACATCCATAATCTACTTCCAAACGAGTATTGCCACAGACCTGTTGTATAAAACTAATAGGCATTTTCACTTGTATACTTCATCTTGAAATCTTAAGTCTGGATTTGTGCTTTCCCTCAAAAAAAATTATCCATCAGTTGCTTTGATCAGAAACATGGACGTTGACATAGGCTAACTGAGCTCTCACACCTCCAGCATCTTCCTAATCTAGTCCTACGGCTCCTGTCGTGTCACTGCTGTTACTCCACTGTCATCTCTAAAGCTGTGCAGCAGCTGTCTCTGACCGGGAAGCACCTGCATTAGATTAGGCTTTACTTTGGCCTACTCTACCCTGCAGCCAATGTGAGGTTTAAGACACTCAGGGTCCAGGGATGAAGCCCAGTGTTAGAGCACTCCTACTGTGCATGAGGCCCTGGGTTCAAAACAAACAAATCCTAACTTGACAGATTTCTCCTGTCTCATTAGGCTGACCCTTTGGCCCTAATCTCAAAACTCTTCTTAGACATTTTTACAATCCAGCCCTTACTGAATTCTTTAAATTCATCACATGTACTGGGATTTTTCTGACCTGAACTCTTTAAATATTCAGTTTTCTCTGCCATAAAATTATTTTTTCCTAGTTTTTG
Source organism: Zapus hudsonius (assembly GCA_004024765.1). Lineage (NCBI taxonomy): Eukaryota > Metazoa > Chordata > Mammalia > Rodentia > Dipodidae > Zapus > Zapus hudsonius. The sequence continues at coordinate 15,394 of PVHP010017057.1, forward strand.
ACTATCCAGGTCTCAGCTTAATGTTGGTTCTGAAGAAGAACTTTCTTCCTCCTGGGACAGAGTAGTAGTTTGCAACATATTTGAAAAAATATTTTTTATTTTTTTAAATTTATTTTGGAGGACAGTCTTGCTATACTGTTAGGACCACAGGAGTGTACCACCACACCCACTTACTTCTCAGTAGAATCTGCTGGGGAAGTTTTGAAAGAGCTCAGTGATCCATTTCACACCCCACCCCAAAGCAGTTGGATAAAGTATGAATCAGAATCATCTGTACAGCTGGATTGAGAAGCCCTTTACTAAGCAGTGCCCAGAGGCTGGATTGGGGACCACACACTGCATACTCTAAACTAGACAATGCTTAGGTCCCAGTGACGTGGTGCGTTCCTTACCATAGTATTCACCACACTTCATTATTATTGCTTTTTAAAAGCTATCTTTCTTGGGCTGAGGATGTAGCTTGCCTACCATGCCTAGAGCCTTGAGTTCAGTCCCCAGCACCAATAAACCAGGCATGGTGGAGCATGCCTGTAATCACAGCATTTGGGAGGTGGAGGCAGAATGATCAGAAGTTCAAGGTTATCCTTGTCTATTGAGTTTGAGGCCAGCATGGGATACATGAGGCCCTGTCTCAAAAAACAAACAAGCAAGCAATCAAGCGAATGAACAATAATAAAGACTATTTTTCTTATTAGACAAGAACAGTTGTGTGCGTGCATGTGTGTATATGTGTGTGTGTATAAGAGAGAGAGAGAGAGAGAGAGAGAGAGAGAGAGAGAGAGAGAGAGAGAGAGAGAGAGAGAGAGAGAGATATTAGAGACCCTGACATCATTCTGGCTCACTTTTATATCCCCAGGGTTTAGCCCTGTGTCTGGCACATTATAAGGATTTATCTTATATTTGTTGGGTAAATGAATAAGAGGTCAAGTGGGTAGGAAGGGAGTGTCTAGATTACTTATGACTCCATCCAGGCATTCACAGGATTATTCTATGTGTCCATCTTCATTTGGTTGGATTTTTGGCTCATTATTCATTCAAAATCTTAGGGCAATGTGTGGGTCTTGAGGTGTTTACTATACCCTAAGTTCTCTTTCTTTTTAAAAATATTTTATTTATTTATTTATTTATTTGAGAGTGAGTGAGAGAAAGAGGCAGATAGAATGGGTACTCCAGAGCCTGCAGCCACTACAAACAGTAAACTCTCTTTCTCATTTCCACTGAGAGCTCAGTATACATAAAGAACATGTGAATATATTCTGGCTGACTATACTGGAAAACCTGGTTTATGTGTGGAGAAACATGTGGGTTTCCATGTTTGTGTATATGGTAGTACTATATATTTTAGATAAATTTTTTTGAGATAGAGTTTCACATTGTAGCCTGGGCTGGCCTGAAACTATGTAGCTAGTTTGGCCTCAAACTCATGAAGTTCCTCTAGGATCAGTCTCCTGAGCACTGAGATTACAGGTGTGAGCCATCACCCAAGATTTTAAGAGTCAAAGAGAATCAAAGATGACCAAGAAGATAGATGTACATTGTATAGTTATTTATTTGTTTTTTTTGTTTGTTTTTTGAGGTAGGGTCTTGCTCTAGCCCAGGCTGACCTGGAATTCACTATGTAGTTTCAGGGTGGCCTTGAACTCAAGGCAATCCTCCTACCTCTGCCTCCCGAGTGCTGGGATTAACGGCATGTGACACCACACCCGGCTTTGTATAGTTATTTATTGTCTAATATTTTAATTCTTTAGAACTGGCAAAGAGAAATATCTTCCCTTCCCGATTGGGTTATTTTGGATTGAATTACTTTTTTTTTTTAAACATCTTCCTGCCTTGGAGATGTAGCTCAGTGTTAGAGCACTTACCCAGCATATGGGTTCTATCTCTAGCACTGCAAACCAAAACTTTTCACTGCCTGCATGCTGCCTTAATTTTTTTTATTCTTGAATAAAGGACCAGCAGAGATTATTGTTTATATTTTAAAAGTATTAAATGTGTATTTGTGTTTTCCTTTCTAGTGTGTGTTTTGTGCTTTTGGTGTGTGCAGAGCAGCATGTTGGGTGCCATCTTCTATTGATTCTTCCATGTGTGTCCTTGAGACAGTCTGTCACTGAAGCTGCAGCTGCTGTTTCCAGTCAGACAGGCTGACCAATGAGCCCTCCTGATTCTCTTGTCTCTCTGCACCCCCCCCCCCACAGGACTGGGCTTATAAGTGTGTGTCACTGTTACCTTCTCCTTGCTAGGACAGAATACCCAACTAGAAGCTTCTTAGGGAAGGAAAGAGTTGATTTTGGCTTACAGTTCAAGAGGGTAGCATCCATCATGACAGGGAAATCATGGCAGGAGCAGAAAGCCCGTGTTACATCATCATATCACTGGGAGGAAGTAGAAAGGGACGAATACTGGTGCTCAGCTAGTTTTCTCCTTTTAATATAATCCAGGACTCCAGCCCATAGAGGGGTGCTGCCTACAGTTACCACAGTTAGGGTGGGCCTTTCTAATCTAGAATATTCCTAACAGAGATACCAAAAGATTTGTTTCTATAGTGATACTAAATCTTATCAAGTTGATAGCCATAGATTAACCATGGCAGTGGCCATGCCCAGGTTTTTACATGGGTGTTGGAGATTGAACTCAGGCTGTTTTAGGTCCTCATACTTGTCAAGTGCTCTTAACCACGGAGTCATCTCCCCCAGCCCAGGTTTATGTGTTTGAATGCTTTCTATGTGAAACACAATTGTAGAAATGACAGACACATTCTTTTTAGCTCACTATGGGGGAGACATGCACTGAGTCCAGTGATTTAAATGCAGCAAAGTAACTGGTTGCTATGGTTTGAATCGGCTTTGCCCTTTCAAAACTGTTACTGAAATTTACTATTTGGCAGTGTTGGGAGGCGTGACCTTTAACAGGTGCTTGGAAGGAGTGATGCCTTACTCCAGTGTGTGGCTCCTCATTCTGAAGGCTCTGGGCTAGCTGCTGTGAGACTGGACAGTTCTGAAGCAAGTCATGCCTCACATTCCGCCTCTTCTTCACATACTGCTTGTTCTTTCTCTTTGTGCCCTGGATGAAACCAACACAAAGCCCTGCTTCCTTCCTGGTTTCCAGTATCCTGAGCAAAAATAACCTTCTTTTAATTACCCAGTCTCAGGCATCCTGTTTCAGCAACAGAAATAAGATGAAGACAGTTCAGTAGTAGACAATGTAGAGACACTTGGGAATGTCTAACTCTCCCTCCTAGACTTGGTGGGTTGTGTATAGAACAGTGTATCAGCTAGGGTGCAAATTATCCTTTATCTGTGGTCATTCCCAGGGGCATATTCTGGGACAGAGAATTTGGGGAAATGCCAAGTTTATCAGACTAATCAGTTGAGGACTCATGGATGAGATTTAGCTGTACCATGCATATCAGAAAGCATGCAACATTCCATATTGGCGTGTTTTTAGTTTCTCCGTTTCTCTGAAGTGAGAGCTGCTGTTTTCTCATTCTCTCAAAGAAGTCTATGATTTCTACATGAATTAAACCACTGCTCTACTGCAGGAATTGCTGGAGGAGTGTAATGATTGATAAAGAAGTGACCCTGTGACAGAGGCTGCACTAGAGTTTCCTGAGAGTCTCCTCATAGATACAGAAGTACTCTATGATTGATGATATTTTATTTAAAGTCAGAGCTCTGGCACAATGGATAAAGTGCTTGCTCTGCAAGCTTGAGGACCTAAATTCGAATTCCCAGTGCCCATATTGAAAGCTGGCATGGTAGCACATGCCTGCAACTGAGTGCTGGGGAGTGGACTTAGGAATATCCCTAGGGCTGGCTGCTAGCCAGTCTAGTGGAATGGGTGAACTCTTGGTTCAGCAAGTCTCAAAAGACAAGGTGAAGAGTGATTAAGGAAGATTCGTGATGTTGACATCTGACCTCTACTTAAATGTGTGCCCACACACACATACACACACATGCATATACATCACACACACATCCACACACACAAAAGTATTTTAAAGTCAAACCATACTAGTGAAAAGAATACAGTAAAAAATCATAGTTTGAGTTATTTTGTGAAGTAAAGAATTTAATAAAATTATATGTTCATAAATTCTATTTTTTATATGTAACCCTCTTATTTATAGAAACAGAACATAGATGATGCAATGAGGGGGCAATTCTCTGACCTCAGTGGGTCCACACAGCAGGATAGAAGAGTGAGACAGAGGGAGAAAGAGGAGAGAGAGGGCAAGATGAGGAGGAGACGGGCAGGCTTGCAGAGTATGTCAGGAAATGGGCCTGCAGATGCCCGAGTGGACCTTTGAAAGGAAGCAGCAGGTAAATGGGAGCCCAGTGTTCTGGAAAGGAGCATTTTCCTGTGGGTTCTTTTCTAATGCCTGGGCAGCAAGCTTGGCTTTTGTCATTCCTGTGACAGACACCCCCACTACGACCACTGTGACTCCTGCTCCTTCAAGTTACTAGGAGCTCTGAATCATGCTTTCTGTGTGCCAGAGGCCCTATAATGTGCTTTTTCAATTTTCACAAGGGCACATGACAGTTACCCACAGGAACCTAGGAAGCTTACTCTAGACAAGATGGCTCACATTCTAGGGGACAAGAGTGAAGGCTGTGCCTTTTCTAGAGTATAATTCTAATTTATTTTATGCTAGTATAGTTTAATTAGAGTGTGTCTAGTTTCAAATAACTGAAATACATTCAAACAGGTTAAAAAAAAACAAAGGAACTTTTATTATAAGGACAGAGCATCCTGAGGAACTGGAAGGCGGGAATGCTGAAGGAACTGGAACTGAGAATCAGTGAGCCATGATTTTGTCTCTTACATTACCTTCCACACTTGCTTGCACACCCGCTTTATTCTCTCTGGCGGTTTCTGGTGTAGGTGGATGCGCAGGTGAGGAAAAGAGCTGCTACCTGTTTCCACCAAGCATAGAGACAAACTGACCCTACTTTTAAATTCCAAGTTCTTCGTAGAGAAAATCCAGTTTCTTTTGCTTCAGACAGGTATCCATGATGGGTCTGATCAGCATTAGTCAGGAAGTCAAAAACTGACATCATTCAAACATAACTACCCAGAGTTTGATGGCACCATCATTTCTTTATATCTTTAATTTTTGGTGATAGTACTGAGTCAAACCCAGAATTTTGTGCATGCTAGGCTGGATATTATCTTATTTCCTTCCTTCCCTTTTTTCCTCTTCCCTTCTCTCCCTCCTTCCTTCTCCTCCTCCTCCTCCTCCTCTTCTTCCTACTCTTCCTCCTTCTCCTTCCTCTCTCTCTCTTTTTTTCTCTCTCTCTCCTGTTCTATCATCTATCCTTCTCTATTGAGGTAGGGGGCTTTTAGCCCAGGATGCCTTCAAACTCACAGTTGTCCTGCCTCAGCCTCTTGAGTGCTAGAATCATGGGAATGTGCCATCATCCCTGGTACTCCATCCTTCTGTGGTAAGGAGTCTGACTCTCTCCTCACTCATCCAGCTTGGCTGCCACCACTTTGGGTGCTCTGCAACAGGGAGAAGCTCAGAATTCCTCTCCAAATTTGACCTGTTATTAGAGTTTTTTTGAAAACAATATTGTGACAGGATTGGCCAAATATACTGTAGCGGTGCGGTGATTTTTCACTGTTGAAGTACAACCTTGCTGGTCCTCCAAGTCATTCCTTATAGCTTGTGGCACACACATGTGTACACTTGCACGTGTGCATGCGCACGCACACACACACACGCGCGCCTTATAGTTAGAGAATCTGCTCAGAAGAATTCATTCATTTCACTTGAAACTTGGGTTTTCCTTTGGACTACAATATAGATAGCTGTATGGTTTTTTTTTTTTTTGTCCATGGATAGTGAATAAAACCTCCCAAATGTGCTGCCCTTCCTGTCTCTTTACAATTGTTGACAGTCTTTCCAAGAGTCTCTGCTTATCCAGAAACGAGTCCCATTCCCCTCACCGGGGTCAGTGCATCTAAGGACCTTAGAACAAGTGGGAGTTACCAAGTTCTTTCTTAATGAAGCAGCTCTAAAGAATGAGACAGCATCTCAGCACAGCTATGCAGTTTGTTTTTAGGTCAGTTGTTTAGCACTTGGAATTCACTGTTCCACAGAAACAATTCTGACTTAGCTAGTTCCAGTCTCTCACTAAACTAATAACATATATGATTTCTATCTACATTTATCTCTATAAAATGATTCTGTCTATAATGTAGAAAATTGTGACCTTGAAGTTTTCCTAACCCTTAAAATTGAATTCTGAGCTCTTTTTGTTGGTAGCCCTGAATTCACTAGATTTCTGAATACTAATTCCCCTGAGTTTCTTTAAGGTTTGGTACTCTCTGGAACATCTGTTCCTTCTTACACTAAAGGAGGGAGGAAGAAACCTTGGAAGTATGTTAGTGCATGGTGGAGGTGGGCTCCAGATCTTGAAAAATGAGGGGGACTAGATGGCCCAAAAGGAAAGGTGAGTTACAGGAAACAGTCGTGACTCCCAGAGTAAAGACAGCAGAGCCTGAAGATGAGGAGTGGTAAGCCAAGAATGGCTGCTGCAAGTTTGATCAATAGGTATTGTCATTAGTTAGTCAAGGTCGACATTTAAAATACTTATAAACTATTTTTATTACATGCAATGTTTGCATTACTGTTTCTCTTCCATTAGTCTGCAGCAAATAGGGAATGAATTTTCCAGCATTGCTCATTCGTTTGGCTGGATTCCTGAACTCATCTGCCTGGGATGAGGTTTTAAGACTACCTGGAAATCCAGCCAGGTAGCCAGAGGTGTGGACCATCCTCTTATTGTGTGGCTGTGTTATGTAATCGAAGTGGGTTTTTGTGGGGCTTTTGCTTATTGTGGTTTTAGTAGATGATTTCATCCCCTTTACTAACTTGGAACCAAACAACTTTACATTCCCAGCAAACAGATGGACAAGGTTGAAATAGGATCTTGTACTGAAATAGTCTTTGAGTCATACTCTGACTGTTCAACTCATCTGGGAAACTTGCCTCTTTATTCTTGCCGAAGGCCAATGCTAAGAACGCAGTGCTTTCAGAGTTGTTGGCCTCCATTCTCCCTGCATTTTATATCTTTCTTTTTAGCCAGAGCTGGAATTCTGCTAATTTAATATTATCTAATTTGCTTTGGCAAAACACCTAGCCTTTTGCCCCAAGTAGATATCTAAATATAGAATTAAAAGTTTTACCTCAACTTTCTAATTTTGTCATCCTCCTTCCAAAAAGGTGCTGGCATGAGAAAAGGGGGAGCTTGATTTCACCTATAACTATTTTAGGAAGCTGGGGTGCTTTGGTTGAAACAGTTGCCTTGGTCCTTAAGTTCTAGTGATGACTTGTTCCAGTAACTGTGTGGTTGAGAAAGGCTGTCCATCATTTGGGACTCTGCTTATCTGTAAAATTGGAGTGCTAAAACCTCACCCAAAGGGTTTCTGTGAGTACTAAAGGTGGTGCTTGCAAAGCCACTTGAATGAGACAACATTGCTGTGGTAATAAAAAGTGAAAGTAATGACACCTCATCCTGCTCCTGTGAGGGCTTTGCTGTGGTGTGTTCTGGGAAGAGGTGGAAGCCAGTGTTATTTCACAAGAACATCATGGGCGGTACACACTCTCCAATGCAAACACTGAGCATGAACTGGGCAGGTGGTCTCCCCAGTTCACAGTCTTCTTTTGAGGACAACTGAACCTGACTTTTCTTTTCTCTAATTTTGATAGCCATAAATACTATAACATATCTGTGGTCTAAGGTCTTGTACAAGTATGCATAAAAACCTCAGGCTGCAAAGATTAGAACTGTTGTCAGGATTAAATAGCACCTCATTATAGTGTTGTTCAAACTCAGGTTTTGTCTGTGTTGGTTAACTTACAGATTACTTTCATTGGAAAAGGACAACATTTTGGACTTTTAATTTTTCAAAAATTTTAAAATTTATTTGTTTGCAAGCAGAGAGAGACAGAAGAGACAGACAGACAGAAAGATGTTCCAGGGCCTTCAGGCACTGGCAAACAAATTCCAGATGCATTCACCACTTTGTGCATCTGGCTTTACATGGGTAGTGGGGAAATCAAACTCGGGTGGTTGGGCTCTGCAGGCAAGCACCTTAACTGCTCAGCAATCTCTGCAGCCCTGGAGTTTTGATTTATACCACAACCACTGAAGTGAAGAATTTCAGCCTACATGTGCATATTAGGTCAGTCAGAAGGAAGTCAGATGCTTGAGATGATCTCCTGTCCCAGTAGACTGATCTGGGAACCTCACACCAAAGTTTCTGTTGTTTGTTTTGATTTGTAAGGGAGGCAAATGAGTCTCCTTCTGAAGCCATTTCTGTTTTCTATGTTGATGTTTTACATGACTGAACTGTGAATTTACAATGTTTACCACAAGAGTCATAAAAGGAGTATCTTTTGTCTTTAGATAAAATTTGCAAATTTTATGTGTTGTTAATGGATCATTAATGAATCTCTTAGGGTTTAAGAAAGCATCAGATAATTATAATGAGCAACAAAGTTAGGATTAACTTTGTATGATTATCTTTTGCTTTTATTATAGTTTGAGAGAATTTGCAAGTGAATAGTTCTAACTAGTTTTGTTGGGCTTTTAACTGAATAGCTTGGTGAAGAAATTTCATTTTCTGTTACCAACAGAGCTTATTTCCTACCCTTCATTCTGATGGTACATGTATTTTTGTTGCCCAGAAGGCCCTCTACCCTGCAGTCTTTCCATACTTTACTCATTAAATGCTCCAGCTCCTGGATGAAGGGTTCAAAAAAAAGAACTTGCCTCCCCAGATTCCAGTGGCTAGGCCTTGCTCTGGTTCATCAATATGCCAAGCCTTCCTGTTCCACACCACATGAAATCTGTTTTATTCATCTTTTCATTCCTAGACCCTGATAAAGTATATGATAGATTGATAATTGTATTTGTTCATGTGTGTGTGCACATGTGTGCATGTATGTGCAAGTGGACATATGTGTGTGTAGATATGTCTGTATGACAATCTTAGGTGCTGTCCACTTTTTTTTTTTGAGACATGGTATCCCATTAGCTTGGAACTTGCCAAATTAGGGTAGATTGGCTGGCCAGTGAGCCCCAGAGATCTTCCTGTCTCTTCCTCCCTAGTGCTGGGATTACAAATGTACACCACCACATTCAACATTTTTATGTAAGTTCTTGGATTTGAACTCAGGTCCTCATGCTTATTAGCAAGCACTTTACTGAGCTATCCCTCAAGCCCAGTAATGGTTTGTGAATGAAGTAGTTTGGGTAAAACATTATAGTAAGAGAGAGAGAGTCCATATGAGGATATGTAACTATTTGTGGAGGGGAAGGGTTAGGAGGTAGAAATAGCCCAGAAATGTTAAACTTTGACATCATCATATTAAGCAAAATAAGCCAGACTCAGACTGATGTCCTATTTTATCTCACATTCAGAATCTAAATTTAAATATATCTTCATATAGACATGACATAATAGTGAAAGGACTATGGGGGGAAGAGTTCTAAAGGGGTGGGGAGAGGGGAACTAGTTGAGGCAATGGAGGAGATAAAATCTTTTGCTTCATACGCAGAATTTAAATCTCTCTTTTTCTCTTTCTGAGAAGAATGCAAAGAGGGTCTGTCTGCGAGAAAGAAGGGAGCCAGTCAAAAGGCAAAGGAGAGAAGTGATAGAGAGGGCAATGGAAGGGTAAGTTATAAAGATAAATGTGTATGAAAATGCCATAATGAAACCAATTCTTCTGAATGGCAACTTACAAAAATCAATAGAAAGTTAAAATAAGGAACGTTTTGAGTAGCATTGTGATGAAAGAGGCATTATTTTTCAGGTGAACATGTGGAGAAGCCTAGCTTTGGTAATGGGAAAACTAGAGGCATTTGTAAGATACTTGAGGTACTGAGAAACAGTGTAGTAGTTTTGGAACTTAGAGGCAAAGTGAAAATGATGGAAAGAAGAAACTTACTTAGCAAGGCAAGTTCTGTTATTTTGAATGTTGTGCCAGTTAAAGTGATTATTTAGGCTGTTACCCGGGATCACTTTTCTGGGACACTAAAGACCAGGTGTGGGATGGGATTTCATGAGGTCATTTGAGTAGAAGAGCTTAAATATTAATTTTATGTAATAATTATTTCAAAGTCAATGTATGTATATATCAGTCTTTGAAATGTCACTTGCTGAAATCACAGGCTGAAATCTTAGGAGGTTCAAGGGCATTCTTCCTGATTTTTAGATTAAAAATTACTAGTCTCAATTTAACCGAAAATGATTAAATGTATCCCATGCCAAGGGACAAATTTATATTTACACTATGTCTTAATGAACCTCTTCTGCTATATCAGTTACTGGACATTTAAAAATATAATACTTTCAGTTTTGTTTTATTATTTATTTATTTTCAAGGTAGGATCTTACTCTAGCCCAGGCTGACCTGAATTCATTGTGTAGTCTCAGGGTGGCCTTGAACTCATGGCATTCCTCCTACCTGTGCCTCCCAAGTGCTGGGATTAAAGGCATGTGCCACCACACCTGGCAATACTTACAGTGTTTTTTTTTAAATTCTTGTTTATTTATGTGTGTTTATGTATGTGCATGCTTGCACATGCTGTGGGTCAGAGAAGCTGTCTCCTCTCCTCTAACACATGGTCTGTTGCCACTGCAAATGAGTCTGGCCTTCAAGCAGCTTTTTATGGGGTACTGACTGGGGAATTGAACCCAGGTGGGCAGACTTTAAACATCCTTAATCACTGAGCCATCTCCCCAAACCCCCCCATACCTTACAGTTTTTAAGTAGATAAGTTTAAATTATTTTCTATAATGGTTGCTTCTGTGAATGGGAGATGATACGTAGACCCATGCTGACACAACATAGACACTCAATACTGCTACCTGTTCTACCCTCAGATTCTGCCATGCTGAGGAAGCTTCCACTCTGTCTTTGTGAACTTTCAGAAGACACCTTAAGAAAGCATCTCCCTACCTCTGTGTGTATCTAGGCTGAAATAGCCACAAATTCTTTTATAGGAGTTTAGAATTTTCCTTGGTGATTTTAAACAAGGCGTCCTCTCTTAGATGCGCTCAAGCTGCTCAAGGCTGCTTGGACTTGAACACAGACTCTCTCAGGCCTCATGGGGATGAACTGTTCTGGCAGTTACTTGTATTTAAATCACTTCTGGTCCCCTTTACCCAAAGGCTCCAGTGATTCATGCTGAAGCCTTTTTGATGTGAGAGACAGATGTTTTTCTCCTGTACTTACAGGTGGGCAGCGGATTTGCCTGTGTTATGAATGCTAACATAGGGGGAATCGAAGTGCTGTGTTGGAAAATGAAAACTTAAGCCAGCTTTTTTGCCAGGAAAAATTGAGGAGCATTGCATGCTTTTGATTTGATTAAATTCCAAGGTGATATCATCATCTGACTATTAAAATAATTAATTGCCTTGTTTTCTACCTAGAGGTGAAATGGTTCCAGATTTACAATTTAGAATGCATTTGTAATGGAGGATGAGACATGAGCAATTGTTACTATGACTTATTCTTTCCTCTTTCTTTTCCTTCCCTTTCTTTTTCTTTTATTTTCTTGTCTTCTTTTCCATTTTTTTTGAGACAGGCCCTCACACTGTAATTTAGGTTTACCCAAAGTTCACTATATAGCAGACACTGGCCTTGAATTTGTCGCAATCCTCCTGCCTTAGCTTCCTGAGTGCTGACATTACACTTATGAGCCATTACAGTTAGCTGATTCATTCTTTGTATTGGTGGTATTGGTGGTTTAACCTAGAGTCTCACACATGCCAAGAAAGTGCTCTAACCACGGAGATACAACTTTGGTCCCTAGTTTATTATTTAGAAGGGCAAAACTAGTTGACTGATCACATCAACATGAGACATTTCCAGTAGAAATTGTGTAGAAATTACAATTTCTGATACCCTAAGACTATAAAAGTGGACTTATTAACCTACATGGTCCAAAGTAAAAATATAACAAACATCATAAGTAGAATTTTTTTTGGTGGCACACATCTTTAAGTAGAAATTTTATAGGCCACATTTCCTTATTGTAATCCAGTTAAATGAGAAATCAATGCTAAATATATGACTAAGAAATGACTGCTTGAATAATTAAGAAGCCCTGTCTCAAAAAGTATCAAAGAGAATATCAAAAGAAACAGCAGGTACCTTAAACAGCAATAAAAGTACCCTTTATGTGTAGCATAAACTCAAAACTTTATTGAGAGAGAAATTTATAGCAATAAATGTTTTTTTATTCATGAAAAAAAGACCAGTGAAAGACCTACTCGTTCAAAGAAAATCCTTCCAAAATTCAAAAAACCACCACCACATGCTCGCAAACTAGAAGGTGAATTAATGGAAAGTTGGAGCCAATGGAATCAAAGAATCAAGGCTACATATGACAAAACCTGGGAAAGAGAAACTAGGAATAGACAAATAGGAATGAGGAGGGGTATTTCCATCAATGCAGGTCTTATGGAAAGAATCCTAAGAATTGAATGTGAAGACCAGGTGTAGAGCTCTATGAAGACTAGCCTGGACATATGGAAGACATGGGTTTCTTTATGAGCAAAGTACAAATTGAAGTAGCAAATTCAAAAGGCTGGATCACTGTGGAAGTCCTACTCCATACTTTTTTGTGCCCTATTTGATAATTGATTTGGATTTTTCTTAGAAAGTAGTGTTATGTAACAGTGCACTGGAATAAGACTGGATGGTGGTGTTCCCTCCCATGTACCAGCTGCACCACAGCGGCTGCCACAAGTGTGTCCAGATACTGATGTTTCCAAGAGGGCTTTGCTTGTGCTGAACTTTGAAAGCTGATGAGTGTAACCATGCATTTCCCCACTTCTCCCCAAAGGCATGTGATCTTGTCCCTTTCCTTCTTTCTTACTTCATTTTGTTATCAGCAGATATTAATTATACCCCCCTTTAAAGAACAGCATGTCGGGCATTTGCTGATAAATGAAAGCATGTTCCTGTCTTGTCCCTACGTATCACTACCTCATTTCATACGGTGGTGGCAGGAAGCTGCCGGGCTGACTGGAGGTGAGATCCATTGGAAGCGTAGGAAGTCTGAATACTTTAGGCACACTGGCTTTGACATTTCTGTGTGATCTGAATTTATAATCATTTCTTTAAGGGTTCATAGCTTTAAAATTATTTCAAAATGTTCCCTTTTGGCAGAAAATGATCTGAAGACATGCAAGTTAAATAAAAATTTAAGTACCAAATCTCTTATTCTCCATGAAGATGGTGAGGAATGTGTAATTTTCAAGTCAGAAGCAGCTTCAGTATCTATTTCCAAAGCTCGTAATGATTTCAAGAATTCTTTGCCTGAAGACAATAACATAACACCTGTACCTGCAGGAAGAGTCATTATTATTTCATTCTGTGAAGCATGATTTTTCATTTAGTTCAAATCACTTTCTAAGTCTATTTCACTGATTTTCAAAGTTAGGTGTTTTTTTATACATGTATGAGTAATAGCTGCTAATATTGTTGGCTCTACTAGCAGAAAAGGAATTTGTACAGTTAAATTATTACTAATATAAATATTCTCTTACCATATAGAAATTTAGCTAAAATTATTACTTGAAAGGTTTATTTTCATCAAATTTATGAAACCAAAGTAAGACTTTTAGAAACATCATCCTATTGAAGTTTAGATATTTAATATTGTTGTGAATTCTACTATTATATTGGTTTAAAATTTTGTATCAAAAGTAAATTGTGATTTTTAAATTATTAATTAATTTATTTATTTAAGAGAGAGAGAGAAAGAGGCAGACACAGAGAGAGAATGGGCTGTTAGGGCCTCCAGCCATTGCAAACGAACTCCAGACACATGTGCCACCTGGTGCATCTGGCTTTATTTGGGTACTGGGGAATCGAACTCCTGTCCTTCTGGTTTGCATGCAAGCAGATGCCTTAACCACTAAGCAATCTCTCTAGCCTTAAATTTTCTTTTTGAATCAAAGTCTTTGCTGTTTAGCCATGCTAGCCTCAAAATTATGATCTTCCTGCCTCAGCCTCTTGAGTGCTGGGTTTATATATGTGTAACACCACACCTAACAAAACTAATAAAAAACATTTTTTATTTGCAAGCAAAGAGAGATAGAGAGAAAAGAGACAGAGAGAATGGGCATGCCAGGGCCTCCAGCCAATGCAAACAAACTCCAAATGCATGCACTACTTTGTGCATCTGGCTTTACATGGGTACTAGGAAATCAAACCTGGGTCTTAAGGCTTTGCAGGCAAGTGCCTTAACTGCTGAGCCCTCTTTCCAGCCCCAAACTAATTTAAAAAAATTTATTTATTTACTTATATGCAGAGAGATACAGAGAGAAGAGAGAGATGAGAGAGAGGAGAGAGAGACAGAGAGACAGAGAGAAAGAGAGAAAGAGAGAAAGAAAGAAAGAAAGAAAGAAGAAAGAAAGAAAGAAAGAAAGAAAGAAAGAAAGAAAGAAAGAAAGAAAGAAAGACTGTGCTCCAGGGCCTCTAGCATACAAATTCCAGATGCATGTGCCACTTTGTGCATCTGGCTTTGTGGGCACTGTGGAACCAAACCCTTTGTCCTTAGGCTTTGTAGGCAAGCACCTTACTACTAAACCATCTCTCTAGCCCCAAACTGATTTTTTAAAATTTTTTTCCAAACTGATTTTAAAAAATAGTATTATTGAGATAAAATTCACAAATTGGGACTTTTACTCATTTGAAGGGTATGGTTTGGCTTTTAGTAAGGTTATGCAATGAGAACATGTACGTACTGTCTGAACGTATCTAATGCCCCTTTGTAGTGAGCCCTCACTTCATATCTAGTCCTGGGTACCAACAAAGAGGGGTTCATTTCTCAGTGAAAATAAAAATAAAGATTTTATGTGTACAGTGTCAGAAGAAAAGTAATGGATTTGCAAAGAAAGAAATCTATGAAGCAACTTGCACATGTAACTCATTTCTTTCAACAAACCAATAGAAATAAATTGTCAAAATCTGAAAATAACTTTCTCTGCATATTTTTTCTTTCTCTGTATATTAAATAGTTGAACTACAGAACTTTTGTGATGAAACTAATGTTGAATATTAAATATCTGTCTATCTATCTATCTATCTATCTATCTATCTATCTATCTATCTATCTATCTATCTATCTATCTATCTTGGGCTGGAGAGATGGCCCAGCAGTTAAGGAGCTTGCCTGCAAAACCTAACCACCTGAGTTCCATTCCCTAGTACCCATGTAAAGCCTGATGCACAAAGGGGCACATGCATCTGGAGTTTGTTCCAGAGGCTAGAGGCCCTGGCATACCCATTCTCTCTCTCTGCTTGCAATAAATAAAAGAAAAATATTTTACCACACAGTGCATTTTCTCTCTTTGCAGACCATAATCATCAGATTTTTGAGATGCTTTAAATCTTGGAAGAACTGATTTGTAAGTCAGTTCTACTGAAAGCAATGACTTTACTTATTTTTGCAAGAGAGTCTACTATATTTGGCTGTATTTTATTTGAAATAAGTTGGGAAATGGTAATCAAGATGAACAGGAAAAATATTTTGCTTTTGAAGTTTTACAAGTCACTGTTATGGAAAATAAAGCTTGTGAACAGAGAGATACTAGAATTGATCCTTACAAATGCCAGGTAGCACTTGAATCAGTTAAATGATAAGAACCTAAACACAGATAGTATGCAGGGTTTCATTTTGAAGTTTTATAATTGCACTTGGAATATTTGGACTTGTGAAATCTTTTGATGAAATATTGTTTTATTAATAAGATAAATGCATACATGTATATTTTTGTATTACCAGAATTTAAAATAAACTACATTTTAGGCTTATGATTTAAAAATCTCTAAATTTGGTAAAACTGTAAATAGTATCATAGATGAAATCAGGCCTCATTCGGGGTGGTATGGCCATATAAAAGCAATTTATTTGATGACAGTAATTTTTGTTTGTTTGTTTATTTATTTTTTGAGGTACAATCTCGTTCTAGCTCAGGCTGACCTGAAATTCACTATGTAGTCTCAGGATAGTCTTGAACTCAGGGTGATCCTTTTATCTCTACCTCCAAAGTGCTGGGATTAAAGGTGTGTGCCATGATGCCAGATCTGATGAGGGTCTTTTGTGTAATTTTTTCTCCATGTAAGATATTGCAAGTAAAATACAATTTTTTTTTGTGTGTGTGTATGTGACAGGGTCTCATGTAGCTTAGACTAGCCTCAAACTCGCTATGTAGCTGAAGATGGCTTTAAACTCCTTATCTTCCTGCCTCTGCCTCCCTAATTCTATAGTAATAGGAATGCGACACCTTGCCTGGCTCAAAATACAATATTTTTAAAAGTACTTTGATTTAAATGTCTATTTATTTCATCATAAATATAAGAAAATTAATATTTGATATTTGATAGAATGTTCTCTGAATTTAGTAGTTTCTTGAGCATTACAAAGAGGGCTGTCAAAGAGCCAAAGGAAAGTGTCACCAATTTCATATTCATTAAATATGAGATATATGATACCCCTTTGAAAAAGATTGTAAGAATTTTTATTTAAAAAACCTTAAAAGTATGAAAATAATATATCCTCCTTTGTACAGTAAGAAAACCTGTTGTATGGAAGTACTAACATAAATCAGTAGGTATCAGCTATGTATGGAAAAAGTATTTGTAAGATATATTGATAAATATATATTGAGAAATAGTGTTAATAACAATAATTTACAAAAATCTTTCAAAAGTTGATGGGGAAAATAGAAGCTACCAAAGCAAAATTGACAAAGAAGAAGTTGGTAGACAGAGGTAGGAGGATCCCTGTGAATCGGAGGGGCTAGAGTGAGACCCTACCTCTAAAAATAAAAATAAATGGACAAAGAAGATGAACAGGTAATTCACGGTGCTAAAAGATGTATGAACAGGTACTCTATATATGAAGATGAGTGAGCGCAGAGAGAGATGTTTAGGCAACACTGTGAGCTGTCAATTTGTGCATGGGTGAGTTATGCACTCACAGGAGTGGAGCGTAACAACAAGATGACAAACCTTTCATGTGGAAGACAGTGGAACTAGACATATGGAGAAGTAGAATGCTTCCCAAGCACCTACCTTAGTTGAGTGAAGTAAGAGTGGATTAGGCTTGGCCTGTGTATCTGAACAGAAAAGACCTTACACATGGAATTCTTTGCTACTGACCATAAATAATGGATAATAATTTGCAAGTAGTTCCTTAGTGTCTTTCAGGAGGTGCATCTCATTCTCTAAGGTGGGCTTAATATGAAGTTAAAAGTTACTGTGGGGTCTTTGGAAAAAGGCTCTTTGCACAGATGTCACATGCTTGCAGGGATTGCTTATTCTCAACAGGTAGATCACTGTCTATTAGGTCTGGTAGAAGTCATCTCTTGGGGGTGATAAGGAGTATCTATGTGCATACACTGATTGGTAAAAGATCCTCTCAGGTCCCATTTTGGTGAAGACGTGGGCATAATTGTATACAGCCTGTATGCCTGTGCTCTCTGATGTGCTCCTTGGGGGAGGGCCTTATTCTGGCATGAGCAGTGAGGAGATGTACTGAAGTAACAACTGTCCCTCTTGAGACATTTCATGGAAGAGGTGCATGGCTTCACGTGGAAAGGGTCTTGATTTTGCCACCCTAGGGGGCTTCTGTCTTCTGCAGGATACCAGAGACTCCTCACTGAGAGATCTGTCTGTCTTCCCTGCCCAGGAACTCTCCACACTTTCCCTCCAATTCTAGCTTCTTTTGTTTGGTTTCTTTGAATGTTTGTCAATGGTAGTGTTTGTTAGCTCTATCCAGATGACTTCTGTTGTCAGAGGTGACTTGTGGGAAGGAGAATGAGATGTAGGGAGAAGGGAACACTGGGAAAATACCAGTATCATTATGTACATCAGAGAGATACTCAAGTGTTCAGGGCCTTTTCAAAATAGCGTCCTATGGAAAACTAGCACATATGATATGCCTGTGTCTGTGAGTAATTTGGTGCTGGTGGAGTGGAGTTTATAATTCCAAGAATGAAGCTCCCCATCAGTTAAACCTAGAAATATTTTGATTCATGCTTTTATGTACCAAATTTTGGCGCTGTGGATTAAGCCTAGGACTGCATGCATGCAAATTACATGCTCTGTCACTGAGCTACCCTCTGCCCTATTTTGTCCTTTAATTCAGTGGAATCTTTGGTTTCTGTTACAATTGGATGCATAGCTCATTTCCTATAAAGCAGTTTGTGTACTGTCTGGGGTCATGACTACGGAAACATTGGGGATTTTTTTTTGAGACATCACACTATATAGCTCAGGCTGACCTGGAACTCAAAATCCCCCTGCCTCAGTTTCTCAAATGCTAGGAATACAAATGTGTACCACCAGTTCCAGGTGGAGTTTTCCCAAGAATTGATATTTTTTTTCAGGGATTTGGAAAAGGTGTCAATATTGGCAGAAGGCTTAACACAAATTTTCCAAGTGTGGAGAGTCTCCAGACTAGTCCACGTGACTGGCCAGGGGAGGATCAATTCTGGCCTAATGCAAAGTCATTTTTAGGAACTTGAACTTCATTTTCCCATTAGCCCCTCCGCCCAGCTTGATGTGCTGTTAGGTCAGCATCTTGGCTGAGTGAGTTCTCTGGACTCTCTCTCTCTCTCTCTGCTCTCCATCCTGAATTGCCATCGGCTTCTGTGTGGCAACGGCAGTCAGAGATTACTCACGTCAGGATTTTCTTGTTGGGAGCAGTCATGTCCAGACTTGCTCCGTATGAAATAAAACCAAAACGACACATTTGAAGCTTTGCAAAACTTGTGCTGTCAAGCCTGAGGTAAGTAGATGATGACTTCTAGGTCATATTGTTGTAGTAGGCTGATGTTAGGCTTAGAGGTCTTTGAAGGAAGGACCCCTACCTCCTGTTTCCCTGGTAACATTAGCAAGGAAGGAGCACTTCCTCCTGACCAGAGGAACAAAGGCCTCTCTGGTCCTGGCTGGAGCCTGTCAATTACTCACCTGGTTAAGTGAGCACTCCTCATTTATACACTTGCTAAAGAGGTGGAAGGAATAGTGATCCCCTTAATAAGACAATGAACTGTACCCCCCACCCCAAAGCCCCTCCCTCAGGGCAGTTGCTCCTGGGTTACTTACACTGAGTCTGCCTGCTTCTCACAGGCACTCAAGTTCTGTTCTAGTTCTAGCACTCAAGTGGCAGAGGTAAGAGGATCACCATGAGTTCAAGGCCACCCTGAGACTACATAGTGAATTCTAGGTCATCCTGGACTAGAAATTGACCCTACCTCAAAAAACAAAAACAAAAACAGAGAGAGCCGTGGTCAACCCAACTCTACCAACAAACAAACCACAGGAAGATGGCTGACACCCCAGCAAGAGATGAACCACCCAGGGCTATCTTGTAGGCCCCAAATGGAACCTTTTTTTTTTTTTTTAATTTATTGTCCATAATGAGTTACAACATTTAGTGGGCAAACAATGAGTTGTTATCCCCAATTCCCCACTGCCCTCCCCTCCCCCCTCCACTGGATAACCTCCTCCATGGTTCGTCTGGGTCAGTCCTTGTGACAGGGGACCATGGATAGCCTAGTATTCAGCCAGGT
>PVHP010017058.1:0-33723 GCA_004024765.1 Zapus hudsonius
CCCCCATAATGCTCAGCTGTTTCTCCATCATAAAATTTATCTTCTATAGCAAGTCATTAAAGAAAACAGCAGGCAGAGACTTAAAAATCAGTTTATAATTGCTTTCAGCTTAGTCACTTACCCCCTAGGAAGTACTCTTTGTTGTTGTGATTTTAATTTTTGATTTCTAAACCTGGCCTAAGTGCTCAGATGTGAGCATAAGCAATCTGACTGTATGCAGTGTGCGCTGTTTGAAGCCACCTGTTAATATAAGATGAAAGATAACTGTTCGGGCGTCACTTCCATCACTGGAGAAAGGCAGGATGCTGTTATTCATCCCTAGTCACCTCCTCTCATGGCTTTTTCCATCAGCTCCTGCTTTTAGTGCATGATCCAATTAACGTCAGGGACAGGATTTGGCAGCTTGCCACTGCAGGTGTGCTGCAACCAGCCCATTCTTCTTTATCTTTTTGCTTCTACCAGAAGAAGAGGGAGAGTGTGTTTTCAACCATAGGGCAAAGAGTCTGACAGTATCTGACATGTCTTTTTGTTTGGAAAAATAAAGCATGGGAAACTTGATAGAGAAAGGTAATTTATTTTGTAAGGCAAATATTGATTCATAACATTATTATCATTTTTAGAATATTTACTTGGTAATCAACTTAATGGTAGATATATTTGAAGTACATTTTAGGATTCAGAAATTAATATTGCACTATGTTTTGAAGAGTGTAAAAGTTAACTTAATTATTTGTTGATGTGGAGGGGAAGTTGGTGTGGGTGGGTAGGGGTGTACAAACACCCCAGGATCTCTTGCACAGTGCAAATGAACTCTAGACACATGAATGGGTGCTGGGGAATTGAACCCAGACCAGTAGGCTTTGCAAGAAAGTAACTTTAACTACTGAGCTATCTTCCTAGCTCTGACCTAAGTTTTAAAGACAAGTAAAGCCTATCTCCTTACTTCAAAGAGTTCCTTGGCCATAAATGAAGGCAGAATTCTATAAATTCTATAAATTGAGCATAAAATAGGAAGTCATGTATTCTATTAAGATCATCAGATGTTAGCTCAGTGACAGTGAAGTTCACTTGGGCTATAGAGATGTGTTCAGGTGGAGAGGAAGTATGAGGTGGGCAGAAATGTGTGAGTGGAGAAGTGTACTGATGGAGGAACGAGGCAATGAAGGTAGAAAACACAGGTTGAGCAACAGGCAGAGGCACAGAAGGACATGTTCATGTAGGGTAAGTATTGCTTTATTGAACATATGGCTGATGAGTGGTGAGTTTGATATTATCAGGGATGATTATTCTAAAACCTGTTAAGGATTTGCACCTGGCATTCTGGCAATGGAGGGCCACTAAAGGCATATAAAAATTATCTGAAATGTTCTGGTTTAATAAAAAAAAACGAATGCAAACAAAAGGAATGCAGTATTGATGTCTGGGCCTACAGAATCCACCCATGTGATTCATCAACAGAAGACAAGTATTTCTAAGCATATTGATCTCCTACTATGTGCTAGATATTGTGGATAAAAATGAGTTTAGCAAGGTTAAATCCTTTAAAAAATTCACAAGCCAGTGGAGGAATCTAGATGTTCTTTCTCCCCCTTGTAAGCCAAACCTCACAGTCCATAGTTCTCATTACATTCAGGTCTTGTAACTCTGACCAGAATGGTCCATGAAGCTGTACTCACAACACTGCGAGGCATCTCTTATGCCAAGATTTCAAGTCCTTCCACATTCCTCCTGTAGATCACTTCCAGAAGACCAAAGCCACAAGATCAGGGTTCTAGCAGCAACAGATGACCCCACGTCCTGGTACCAAAACTGTTGCGGTCATCATTCTAGTTGCTGCGCAGAAAGAACCCAAGCAAAAGCGGCTTGTAGAGGAATGGGTTTATGTGGCTTACGGACTCAAGGGGAGACTCCATCCTGGCAGGGCAAACGATGGCATGAGCAGAGGGCTGGACATCACCTCTGCCACAGCACTGTAAACAGCGGCAGGAAGGTGTGCCAAACACTGGCAAGGGGAAGCTGGCTTATAACCCCATAAGCCTGCCCCCAACAACACAGCTTCATCGAGGTTGTAAAACCCAAAATGCCATCAGCTGAGGATCGATCTATCAGAACACATTCAATTGTTTGTGGGGGACACCTGGATCAAACCATGACAGGTAACTTCCAATGAATTATTGATCAGGGAGTTCCCCAAAACAATACAGGCTATTGCCAAGAAACTTGGTTGCCTACAAGAACTAGATGGTAAATCCCAATTGCTGAAAACACTACATGTATCAGCTGGAGGGAGTTGAGGAATCAAGCTAGAACTCAGCTGGAGGCCTCTTCCCTACTGCCTGGAAGTTACAGTGCTGGAAAGTGCTGTGTAGCCGGCTGGGGATAAAGGTCATCACCAGTCTTCACCAGCAGTGGAAGTTATACAACTAACTAGCTAGGCAAAATGTGCTCATTAGTGCAATGGTGACATGTCTGTTATGGGGGTAGCCAACCAGCTACTCTCTGATTGGATTTGAGGTCTACTCTACAGCTCTACAGAAAGGAATTCATGTCTGATACTGAAAACCTAGTTAAAAACCTATGGTTGAGAAGGTCTTAGTCACAGGTGCTAAGCTACCACTGCTGTTTGGCTACATAGATATATTCTGACAGCAATTTGCTGTCTAAATATTGTTGTTTATGCCCATGTATAAAAGTAAGATGCTCTCACTTTTGGTTAGAGATGTTCTCTTTTCAGATGATGGTGACTGTTGGGGAGACTCAAAACTAATCAAAAGTATGGAGAAGAGGTGAGATAGCTCTATCACACCCATCAATGGCTCAAGGATTATAAGGAAAAAGACTCTGAGAGCCAATGGGTAGGGTGGGGTGCTTTAGAGAACTATGTTCCAGACAGAGTGTCATCACTGTATGTATACATGCGTATTCATGATCTCATAGTACCCATCATTACCTGCAAAAGACCTGTCCATGAAGAGAATTTCATGGATGATGGAGGAGGAGAAAAAAGACATCAAAATAGAAAAGGGAATGGTAGGAAGAAATAGGGAAGGACCAAGAGGGTTGTAGGAGGGAAATACATAAATTTTTAATAAAGTGAGTCTAAAAATTTAAGATGTAAGGGAAAATAAAACAGTTTCCCACATATACACAGTGTATATTTAAAGACACCCTGGATTCTAAAGATGTAGGATAGAAAAAAAGAATGTAAAATTACAATAATTTTTCATATGATCATGTGTTGAAATCTTGTTATATATTATATTAGATATATTATTAAAATTAATTTTGTCTAATAAAAAGGAAGGGCAGCCAGGATGGTAAAAATGATAAGGTTAGGGAATTGGGTGTTGATGTCCTGATAAGAGGTGAATAGTACAAATCGTAACTGATTCTAAGGTGGGAAGAATGTAAAGTTGAGGTGAACTGTTCTACACCTTATTTCTGACATCAAATGTGGGTTATTTCCACATTTACAGCCATTTCTTCACACAAGTTGCTGTCCAGAAAATCCCTTGAATTTCCACACTACCTGGAGTTGGTGCCTGCTTCCACAGCTTGAAATACTTGGGCTTCAAGTTCGTTTAATGCCAGATTGCCAAACAAGAGGTTGCTGAGGACACTTGCATTTCTGTCCAATGTAGCCGTCATGTTAACTTTCTACAATTTCCCCCATTACTTCACAAAAGCTAATTTTCTAGATGCACTTATTAACTCAGTTATACAATTTATTTACTATTACCAATTTATTTTAAAATATACAATGCAGGGTGAGCCACTCAGAGGAGTTTCACATGGCAAGTCATTGGTGGAAGATGTGTATCTTGCATGTCACATCTAGATGTCTCAACCTTCCAGAATCTCCATGTGTTCATCATACGAGAAGTTCTGTACACTTCATTTTGGAGTTTTCATGTAGGTTTTTGGTAAGTTCACATGTTGATTAGCTCATCAACCCTTGATAATTTAATTCTGTCTTATCTATGACCCACATGGTTAGAGGATAGGTCTCAACATGATAACCTTCTTGACAATTAATAATAAAAATTATTTTAACACTAAAAAAAAGAATGAAACTTGACATTGTCAAGATAGGGTAGGAAAGAATAAATTTTGAATGAAAGAAGAAGGTTCTCGTTGCATTCAAGAAGTGAGAGGTTATGAATGAGGGATAAGGGATGGGGGAGGGGAGCATGAGGTTAAACCATATTAGGTTCCAAAACATAAAATCCTCACAAGCATACTGTAACCTACTGAGAAAGTAGTGGGAGTCGACTGGCAAGGGTGCCATGAGTGGTAGGGGAGAGAGTCTAAGCCTGTGAACAATTAGGTCAGTCTGACAACCCCTGGCTCCAACCACCGGTTCCTTCCATCACTGAGATGTTGACCAAAGCGACCCATGAGGCTCCAACAACAAGACAGAATTCTGTCAAAGCCCTTGAGTACCCTCCCCAGGCCTGAGGCAAAACCCTGTTGCTGAAGAAACCACAGAATGCTATAGACCAGCATCGAGAGACACTTCAAGGTCCGGAATGGTATCCAGCTCCCAGAAGGCAGTTAGTGTAGTGCTGGAAGGCACTGCACAGGCTGCCAGGGGAAACTGATCAACGACAGCTGGAGTAAACAGAGACCACTGACAAGAAACATAATCTGCAGCCATGAGTAGGCTAACCACACCTCCTAATGGGAGAGAACAGCAAACCAAGAAAGGAGCACTTGTGTAATGGGGAAGCCTGGGTCTGGGGGAGACAATCAACAGCTTTCAAATTCAGCCAAATTTTCCACTTAGTGAGGGGGAGCCCTTGTCTGGAACTTGGGATGCAGGGCAATAGGCACCAGGTCCCATACTCTTGGGCTCCCAAGACAAGATGCACTATAGGAGTGATTGACGGGGAGGCTACTAAAAATAGAATCTAGGTACTTCAGAATTGTGTATATTTGTTAACCTACACTGACCTCACTCTCTGATGGCGATTATGTTTGTGTTTTTCAGGATGCAGTGAGACGGCTGGGGCCCATCTAACCCTACCAACTGACCGTAGGCTGATAGCTGAGATCCTAGCAAGAGAGGAGCCACCACAGTCATATCGTGGAGGATCCATATGGAACCCCACAGAGAATGATGGGATGAACAAGGGACCCACAGCTACAGCCATTCAATCAATACAGGATAAGCCAGTGAGACAGAAACCAATGATTTTTGACACAAAGACCCCCTAAGCTCACAACAATAAAGCAGCCTTAATACTCATCCACCATGACTCAGGGAACTGAGCGGAAGAGGGGGCGGAAAGATTGTGAGAGCCGTGGTGGAGGAAACTATCCAGAGGCATGGCACCCCTCAGGAACAACATACTAGGGCCAGGAGAACCTGGCTGAATACTAGGCTATCCATGGTCCCCTGTCACAAGGACTGATCCAGAAGACCCACAGAGGAGGATATCAAGCTGATTGCGGATGGGGGAGGGAGGAGCATCGGGGAATTGGGGATAACAACTCACTTTTTGCCCACCAAATAATGTAACTCATTATGGACAATAAAAAATATTTTCCAAAAAAAAGAAAAGAAGAAAAAAAAAAGAATATGAAAGTGGAAATGACATAAAATATATAACCAGCAGGTAGCTGGATATGTGGGTTGGACTCAGAAGAAATAGGAAGTGTGAAGATTCTGATTTAAGAATCAGTATCATACAAGAGGTAGAGTTGTGTCATCAAATAAGACACACCTGTGGAGTAAAAACAGGAGCAGAAAATGCCAGGGAAATCTGAGGTCACAGGAAGACATGGGGTAGTTAAGGAGAAGAGGAGGTGTGTTAAAGACCAAAGAAAGTGTAAGATGTTAGAAGCTAATGATTGGCATTGAGTCACAGGCTACTCTAGAAGTCATTAGGCTAGAGGATATCAGATTTTGGAAGTTTCAATTAAGCAGAGAATCTTTTCAAGCATGTAAAAATTAAATACAGATATCCTTGATATCCATGGGGGAAATGGTTCCAGAACTCCTTGGATAACTAAATCCACAGATGTTCAAAGTCATCTATATAAAGTGGTATGGCTATTTGTATATAACTTATGCATATCCCCAGGTATAATTTAGGTCATCTCTAGACTATTTGTAGTATGCATTATGTCAGTGGTTGTCATACTTCGTTTTTTTAGGGAATAAAGGCAAGGAAAAAAGTACTTGTGTCATGGTTTGATCCAGGTGTCCCCCACAAACAAATGTATGCTAAATGATTGATCCCCAGGTGATGGCAGTTTGGGTATTAGAACTTGTTGGAACTGTGTTTTGGGGGTGGGCTTATAGGGTTATAAGACAGCTTCTCCTTACCAGTGTTTGGCATACTTTCCTGCCACATTTTGCAGTGTTGTGACAGAGGTGATGTCCACCCTCTGCTCATGCCATCATTTTCCTTGCCATCATGGAGTTTCTTCTCATGTCTTTAAGCTAAAATAAATCCATTCCTTCACAAGCAGCTTTTCTGTGCAGAATGCTGACTACAACAACTTGAAATCATTTGAAGCACATTTCATTTGTATTTGGTCAAATATGTGAAATAATGAGAATACATGGATATTGAAAACCAACCTCACATAATGATGTTTCAAGAATCTGTTGGTTGAATGAATAATAAATAAAAGTAATGAATTGTATATATTTTAAAAATGAAATATTAAATGAGATCATTTGAATATATTCTTATAAGTTTCAGAAGAATTGAGTAGAAGGGTAAAGACTGAAAAGTAGAGAGAGAGAGAGAGATGCAGTGGTTGTATTGGGCCTGGAGTACATTATTCTTTCATAGGAAATGCTGGCCTTGCTCTCTTTGGTTTAAACAGGAGTGAGTCATGTCAACCAAACCAATAGTCTGAATGAGATAATTAGATGTTTAAGATCCTAGTCTCTGGAGTTGACCAGGTAAACTTCAGTCTCTGAACTCACACAAGAACAGAGTCAAATGCTGCATATTATCCCTCAATAGCAGTTGCTAACCAGGTTAAGCTTAAACTCTAAGCAAACCAGACAGTGAACTGAAAGACTGTAAAAGGAGATGGAAGGAATGGGGGGATGGGAAAGTGGGGGACTTATAAAACAATCTAAGCCAATAATAAATCGAAACCATAAAATTCTTATTTTCATACAGTAAGCTCTCAAGGGAGGAAGTTGTGGGCATTGCCTGGTAAGAGGAGCCATAAACAGAATGGGAGGAAGCCTATCCCCATGAAAAATTGATCAGACCTGCATCCCCCTGTCCCAGTCATTGGTTCCTTCCCACACTGAGCTGTTGATCAAAGAAACCCACGAGGTCCCCAAAACAAGACAGCCTTCTGTCAATGCTCTTGAATACCTGCGCCAGGCCAAAAGTAAGACCCTATTTAGTAAGACCTTTGAAGAAGGTAAGAAGAAACCATAGAAAGTCATCATACAACACTGAGAGACCCTGGGAGATCCAGAATGGTAAACTAATCCCAGATGGTATCATGTGTAGTACTGGTAGATGCTACATAAGCTGCCAGGGGAAACTGGTCAATGATATTTGGAGAAAGAAGACTACTGATACTCAATTCAGGCTGATGTCATGAGAATGCTGAACACACTGCTTTATGGTAGATATCAGCAAGTCAAGAAGTGATCATCTGTGCAATGGCTTTCAAATTGTCTAAGCGATCCACATAGTGACAAAGAACCTTTAATGGGAATTGGTATCCAGGGCAAAATCTTATGGGGACCAAAAACCCAGGCTCCAAGGGGAAATTCCCATTACCAGAGACTTACAGAGATGCTACAGTCAATGGATTTTTGCCAAATTAGCATTGTTTGTCTCATTTAACCTACACTGATCTCACTTTCCAATGGAGATTCTGTTGGTATTTTTCAGAAGGCAGTGATAGAGCTGTGGTTAACCCAAATCCACCAACAATTTGTGTTTATTATAATTGTGAATTGTCTCTAGCCTTCTGGCTGGAGGAGGTGTCACTTTGGCCTGGCCTCCTGGGGTCTGCCCCTGAGATATTTCTAATTGAATGCAAAATTCTAGGGATACATATGCAAAAAAGCAGCCAGAACCCAAGTCTGGCAGTTCTGCATTTTGTGAATTACAGTGTTACAGTGTGCTTGCTTGCTTCTGGAGGTGCTGTCTCTGTCTCTACTTGGATCTGTGAAAGGGGGCCAGCCTTTTTCCTTAACGTCCCCTGGGTCTGTTAGTTTAATAAATACTTTCCTCCCCCAAATTGTGCCTGGTTTGGAGATTCATCCCAGTGGCGTGTGGCTGACTACAACATCCTGCAAGTATGCAAAGCCTGGATGAAAAACCACCACAGAAAACCACCTCAAAATCAACATAGTATCCTATTTTAATGACTGGATTCTGCCATTAGTGGGTTTCCTTGCATGATGAAGTAAACACAATAATTGTATCTCATATGAATAGCTAACCAACAGCAGAACAGTAGAGTCATTATCTAAATGTATTTTACATCGACTGGCCAGAAGACTTTTAATGACTGTAAGGATCATGAATTCTCACTTAGTTAAAATGCCAGGTAATAAATGAAAGCTCAGAAGGTGGTCATGTGACCACTCCAGGGTATGTTTGTGATACTGAGAAAAAAATAGGATGAGGGATTTTTGAGTTATAGATGGAAAAAGCAACCCAAAGCAAAGGTAATGAAACTTTGAACCTTGGTGATATGTTAGTTTCATGCTAGAGGTATTTTCACGGTTTTGTGGTTGGGTGCATAAAAAAGAAAAGCTTAAATAAAATCTTTTGCCTTCTGTACTGCTGAATATGTATTGTTAGTTTCCACAGGATAGAAGACATTTATTTTCTGCATGAAAAGCCACTCTTCATTTGCAAAACGATTTGGCCATCTAGAAGACACCTAAAGCTGGGTTATCTTTTCACTAAAAAGATAGAAGTTGGCTTCATGATTTTGATGTCAGTAGTGCAGATAAATTTCTCATTATAATTAGAAATATCTTACAGTATGGGACAATTCACATTATGAAACTTGAACACATACGCATTATTGTAGCAATTTTTAACGACTAGCTCAGAAACTTTATAGTACATTTATCACTGATAAATCAGGGCAGAATAAAATTTCACCTCAAAAGAAATAAAATAGTTAATTCCAAGCCAAAAACAAGTGACTATGGCCCAGGAACACAGATTTAAGTTGCTCAAATGACATATTTCACTGTAAAAGCAGCAACATGAATGTATTCTAAATATATTATTTGAAAGACTACTAGGTCTAACACAGAGAGCTAAGCAAGGAATGTCTAGTAAGGAATCTAAAGATGGCCCACAGATAAATTATGGTGTGGATCTGTGGCATTCCAACTCTGTGCAATCATAATGTTCTTGTCAGTCCATCAGTTTGTAGACTCTTTAAGACAAGTGGTTTTAGAGCTTCTATTTACAGTTACCACTATTGGCCAAGTTTCAAATTGTGTGCATATAGAGCACAATGTTAAGTCTCACACCTCTAGGAAGGGTCGTTTCTAAAAATCTGGTAAACATGCATTTGAGTAGACAGGAAAGCCATCCCCAGGAAAAAGAAACATTTGTTAAAGCCATTAAGGAAAAAAAAAAAACCTGGAATATATCACTATTGCTAGCTTTCTACCTATGTCTGAAGTCGTATACAGTTCATGAAATATTTTATTTGATGTTTGGAGTATTGAAATTTTTTTCTCAATTTTAGAATTTCATTTTGGCCAGTTTGATCTTAATGCCGTAACCTCATGTAGAGTATTTATTTCTAATTTTAGGAAAGATTGATCTTTAATGTCCAAATTATTATAATAACTTCATCCATTCTATTATTTTTGTATTATCTCAGATTCCATTTGGGGGAAGAAAGTGTAATAATATTACAGAAGAAATTTGATAAAAACACAGAATCATTTCAAATTACATAATACAGGCCATATACAAATCCCCTAAAGCCCAAATCATACTCAATGGGGAAAGACTCAAGGAGTTCCCACTAAATTCTGGAACAAGACAAGGGTGTACACTTTCTCCACTGGTCTTCAACATAGTCCTTGAAGTTCTAGCAAATGCAATAAGACAGGAAAAAGACATAAAAGGGATACAAATTGGAAAGGAAGAAGATGAATAAAATCATACTTTTATCATGTACCAGATGTAATAATCTTAGGGTAGAGACAAGAGTCCAGGCTTGGGAAAGATTGTGATTACATAGATTTTGTATGTATAATGAAACCTCATTTGAAAAATTTTGCAATCAGAAAAGAATCACTATTTGCCCATTTTCTTTCCATTGGAAAAACACAAATGTTATTTAATACTTTTCCAACCCTGGCAGGCTGTGGTATGGACTACTACATTTAGAATACTCATTTAATTGGGAAATATAGACTTGTAGGTTAGTCTTTTAGGTTATAAGTTCCCTCTTTCTAATGAAACAGTATTTTCCCCATATGTCTTATTTTTAATATAATTCAATTTCAAAATATACCTCTATTATTACTTTTAAGCAAATTTAGCTTGTTTAGTACTCTAGTACTCTCTTTTTGTTTTAGCATTTGATGAACTTTAATAAAAACACCATACATCCTGTTACTTTTGGAGACCATCCTGTATAATTTGAATAAAAAGCATCAACTCAAAGTCTTGAAGTATTCTTACTAATAGTCATTGGGTAATAGGCAAAGTCTGAGTATGTTGTAGAGCTCCCCAGAGTTGTGTGGGCCCAGTTGTAATATTTATATTATCTGGAATTTGAGTTCATCAAGTTATAAATTAGAGATTATGCTGTTGGTATATTTGTTGGTATATTTGTGTACCAAACAGGCAAGCCACATTTGTTGTACAGATGGGGAGGGGAACTTGAGGGCAAGGGGAGATACACACAAAACTAAATCCAAAATGAATTGATATCATATAAATCTTACTCCTGGATAGCAGACAAAAAATATAACCCTCCAAAGAGTATATGGTCCTGTGGAGGGTAGAATGAAGACTAACCTTAAAACATTTGGTTCTGGCCTGTAACTCCCAATGTCAGAAATCAGTTACTACCCACATTGAGCTGTTGATCAGAGAGACCTACCTGTTCCCCAAAACAAGCCATGCTTTGGTCAAAGCACTTGATTACCTGACTGAAGTAAAAGGTAAGACCCTAATAATCCAATGATAAACTCCTACTAATCTTGGTTTTCAAGAGAGACAATACCCATCAAAATCTCTCTAAATTTATAATGCTTGTTCCATTTAACCTATGCTGATCTCACTCTTCACTGGAGAATCTGGTTTTCTTTTTCAGAAGGCCATGAGATCCAAGGATAACCAAAATCTACCAACTAGACAAGAAATGATAGCTGGCTCCCTGGCAGGAGATGAACCACCCCTAACACATCAGATAGGGCCCAGGTGAAACCATAGAGGAAGTGGAGAGATGAGCAAGAGTGCTGCTTCCACAGTGTACCCGACAACAAGGCCCACGGTGATAGATACTGATGATATTAAAAATGCAACAAAGCAGATATCCAGAAGCTCCTGAGAGCACAACTCTCCATGAGATAGGAGTAGGGGAAAACTTCCTGAACAAACCTCCAGTAGCCCAGGAAGTGCAACAATCACTTAACCAATGGGTTCTCATCAAGCTTAAAAGCTTCTGTACAGACAAACATACAATACTCAGAGCCAATAGACCACCATCAAACTGGGAGATAATTTATGCCAGCTATAACACAAACGGACGTCTAATTTCTAGAATTTACAAAGAACTCAAAAAATTAATAACAAAAAATCAAAGAGCTCCCTCACAAAATGGGATATTGTTCTCAACAGAGAATTCATAGAGGACGATACCCAAATGGCCAATTCTCACTTAAGACAGTGTTCATCATCCTTAATCATC
The DNA here is from genome assembly GCA_004024765.1 of Zapus hudsonius. NCBI lineage: Eukaryota > Metazoa > Chordata > Mammalia > Rodentia > Dipodidae > Zapus > Zapus hudsonius. The sequence goes on from PVHP010017058.1 coordinate 11,896, forward strand.
AGGGAAATGCAAATCAAAACTACAATGAGATTCCACTTTACTCCAGTCAGAATGGCAATCATCAAAAAATCCAACAATAGTTGCTGTTAAGGATGTGGGGAAAAAGGAACCCTCATTCACATTGGGATTACACCTCTTTTAACCACTATGGAAAGCAGTCTGGAGACTCCTAAACAGAATGGACACAGAGCTACCAATAGACCCAGCTATCCCTCTACTAGGCATCTACCCACAAGATGTCACACCTCAGCACAGAGACATTTGCTCAACCATGTTTAGTGCAGCTCAATTCATAATAGCTAAGAATTGGAATCAACCCAAATGCCCATTCCTAGATGAATGGATATCAAAGTTGTGGTACATTTACATGATTGAATTCTACTAGCTGAAAGGAAAAATGACATAGTAAAATTTAAAGAAAAGTGGACAGACTTGGAGCAGATCATATTTAGCAAACTCACACAAGAACAAAGTCAAAAGCCACATATTCTCCCTCATATTTAGTTTCTAACCAGGTTAAGCTTAAACTGTAAACAAACCTGACAGGTGAAATGAGAGACAGTAAAATGGGTGGAAGGAATGGGGGAAGGAAGGAGAGGGTGGGAGACTAAACCAATAATGAATCAAACTATAAAATCCTTACTTTCAAACTCTTGAGGAAGAGGTGGGCATTGCCTGGTAAGAAGGGCCATGAATAAAATGGGAGGAATCTTAACCCCATTTAAACTTAATTAGACCTGCAACTCCCTGTCCCAGTCATTGGTTCCTTCCCACACTGAGCTATTGATCAAAGAGACACAAAAGGTCCCCAAAACAAGACAGCCTCTGTCAAAGCTCTTGAATATCCACCCCAGTCCAGAGGTAAAACCCTATTGCTGAAGAAACCACAGAAAGTCATTGAACAACACCAAGAAACCCTGCGAGATCCAGAATGGTAACTCCACATGCCCCCAGATGATAGCATGTGTAGTGCCGGAAAGTGCTGCATGAGCTGCCAGAGGAAATTGATCAATGAAATTTGGAGAAAGCAGAGACCACTGATATAAAGTCCAGAATGTTGTCAAGAGAATGCTGAACACACTACCCATGGGATAGATCAGCGAGTCAAGAAGTGATCACTTGTGCAATAGTGGTGACAAAACCTAGGGTGGTAATCAACAGCTTTCAAATTGGCCAAGAGATCCACTCAATGACAAGGAACCCTTGATTGGAATTGGGATCCAGGGCAAAATCCTATGGGAACCAAAAACTTGGGCTCCAAGGGGAAATTCCCATTGCCAGAGACTTAAAGAGAGGCTACTCCCAATAGTCTTACCAAATAAGAAATGTTTTTCACATTTAACCTATACTGGTCTCACTCTCCAATGAAGAATCTGCATTTTTCAGAAGGCAGGGAGAGAGCCGTGGTCAACCCAACTCCATCAACAAGCCACAGGAGGATGGGCTGACAAGAGACCTATCACCACAGCAAATCAGTCAACACAGGATAAGTTAATGAGACAGACACCAATGAGATCCAACACAACCGACAGCGGAAATACAGAGACTCTTAAGATCTCAACAATGAAACAGACTTAAAACTCACCCACCGTGTCTCAGGGAACTGAGCAGAAGAGGGGACGAAAAGAATACAAGAGCCATGGTGGGAGAGACATTGCCCCCTCAGCAACAACACTCAAAGATGGGTGGTAACTGGCCACCCCCTGTGCTATTGATATCCCCCTACTCCATGGACTGGTCCAGTATTCCTATGAGAAGGATCCCCAGTGGGTTGGGGACAGGGAGGAGGGAAATGAGTGTGCCATAATATTCGCTCATACGTTGTATCTAATTGAGGATAATAAAGATATCAAAAAAATGAGAATTAAATTTCTAGCAAAATGAAGTAAATTCAGGTCATATGTTTATTTCATCAAAATGCAAAAAAAAATTGAATGTTCTTGTCTGAAGTAAATCTTATTGCTGCTTCGATTTTAAAATGCCTCTTCTCTATTTATTTAGTTCAAAGCCAGTTTCATAATTAACTCTCCTGTGTCTATATTTTAGATAGGCTAGACTTGAGATAGCTTAAATAAACTTAAATATTAAGTAAATAAATAGATAAATAAAAAAACTTAAAATTAAAACTTAAATAACTTTTTAAAAGACATAGAGTTAAAATGTTTCTATTTTAATACTACACACAAACACACAAAACAAGAATATCACATTATATCCATAGGGTAGCAGGTAGACCAATTCACAAATGAAACCAACAATTTTCATGAACACAGACTAACAAGACACTAAATAAACATATGGCATAATTGCATCATCTCAGAGTGCACTATGTAGAAACAAAGATGTAACTTGCGATTTCTTTTACAAGGGCTATTCAGCACAGAAGGAAATTTCTTAACAGCCAGAAAACATGTAGCAATTAAGTAAAAGTTTTCATCTGATTTGAAATCATTTAGCATATACACAGAGTCCTTGTATACTTAGTACATTCTGAGAAATCAAAGTTTTCATCACAGTTTAGTCTAGAGTGCATAGAGAGAACCAGGATCTGTTCTCTCTCTGGGCTCAATCTTAAAAGGAGCCTCACCCATCTTTTCCTTGGTACAGAACTTGTTTTCCTTGGGGAAAACCAGAGAAGAAAGTAGAAGGAAAGGATTATATAAAAGGAAGAAGAGGCAAGTTGAGGGAAAAAACAGAAGAATAGTAGGTTGAAAAAAGCTAGATTCCTCAGCTAATTCCTGATGCCACTACTTAAAATAATTTCCTGTTTTTTAAATATCACTCTTTTTCAAATTTTATACAAATTTAGACCTTTTAATTGTCCTGTGTCAGTTAGCAATTTAATCACTTTATATAATTTTAAATGTCAAATTAGACTGTGTATTTGTGATCTTTACTTCTATTGCCTAGAAGTTCTAGTTAAATGTGCAAAGAAATTAGGAATATCAAATGTTTTCCCACTTATCCAAATACGTGTAAGTTGAATTAACATAATTATCAAGCAAAAAACCATCTGGAGTACATTTTTTTCCTCCAAACACTTCCTTCCTTAAATTTTTATTTCACATTTTTATTCCTGTTATTTTTTTCTCTCCTTAAAATTATACATTTCTATGCTAGGTGGTACACTTTGTGTTTTGGATCAAATTAATATTCTGTTTGTGGGATTGACTGCCTTGGTTTTTACCTGAGTATTTGTTCCTCCCACTATATGTGATTTATCATATCATGTTTATAGGAACAGGAGGAAGCACAAGACATTGAGTAATCATGTGATCACCCCTCGTGTGTGACTTCTTGTCTGAAACAATAAGATTCCTTCTGACCCAGAAACAAAGCATGTTTTCTGGGGCTTCCCTATGAGACCATCACACAACTTGGGTAGGTCTTGAATACTCTACCCTATTAGGCTGAAGAGACAAGTGCCTTTTATCTTCAATGTCTCTAAGATCTGGAACTCCTGGAATTTCTAACCAAAGAGGATAAACATTGTAATAAAAACAAGGAAGGAGATAAAAAATGGAGTTACATAGTGAAGGAGTAACAGAAGAAAAAGGCAAAAGGCTACAAAGGATCTGATAAAGACTGATGCAAATGCTCTGATCCAAGTGTTTGAACAAATTCTCTGAAACAGATGAAAGGATATTCAACAACCAGCTCAGAATAAACCAATGACTATCAGTACAGCAGAAGGGTAGAAAGAACTCACCAAATGCTCTTGTGGTGGCAAGTCAAGGGACCCATGATTGTTCCTGTGCCAATCCAGGTGACTCCTCTAGTGAAACTAGCTGATTCCTGGGTTCTTCATTGGGAGCAAGAACTGTTGATGCAAAACAGAACATTTACCTTATGAGGAATCAAACAGTTGATTGTGAGCCAAATAGGAGTGATTGTGACCCAGGAACACAGATTGTGACTGATATGTTCCACTGATTAGGAAGTGGTTACATGAACTGTTTAGTTACAGAATCAAAGATAGTCATAAATCAATGCATTTATCACATATATTGGTCAAATCTATTATCAAATATCTAGGGACGTCAGGTCTGTATGTTATAAGCAGGGTACTCTCTGCTGTAGAATTAGATGCTTTGACAGCCATTTTAGCTTTTGGGCTGTGTGGTGGTTTGAATGTGAATGTATCTCCCCCATAGCCTCAGGGAGTTTTGATTAAGGTTAAGTATCCTAATTAAGTCTCCAGCAGCCTGCTGGAGGAGATGTCACTGGGGATGAATCTTGTAGTCTAGCCCTCAGGCACGTTCAGAGTGAGTTTGAGCTCTGATTGTTGGTGCTTGCTGTTGCTGCTGGCCATTGCTTTTCTGGGCCTGGTAAATTGAGCCAGCTTCCTCTTTTGGATTCTGGAAGCCTGAAATAAACATTTTTTTCTCCCATATTCTGATTTTGGTTAGGTGTTTGTGCTTGCAACCAAAAAAAATGTAATAGGTTGGAAAAAACAAGTTGATAAAAATATATTCCAGCAATTTCACCAGATAACCCAAAACGATGTTAGGTCAGATACAGAAGTAAGCAGTGGATGGCTATTAAGGGGAACAATGACAACCCATATAAATTTGGCTCTGGATCTGTAACATTCTATCTATTACAATCATGGAGTTCTGATCACTCCAACAGCTTTGGGGAATATTTAGCATTGGTGTGTCTTTGGGGAGGCATAACTTTGGTTCCCATGGGAGTGCAGAGAGGATATAAGGTTAATTGGAGTTGAGATGGGCTGAAGCTCTGATAAAGTCTCTGACTCACTGAGACCCTGAAAGTGCTTCACCCCCCCTCTTCCTTTGATCCGAAAAACCTCTGCCCCCCCCCCAAGCCACAGCAAGCCCTGTGTTCTCAGCCCAGCTGTGCTGGACAATAAGTGACAGTCCCTCCACAGCTGCCACCATCAAACCCAGGTACTTCCCACCACTCAGGGCTGAGCAAGCCCCTCAACTTATCTATGCAAACTAGGCATTCACAGGTTACTAGCCCCTGCCTATCCACCAGTGAGACCTCCACAGACCACCCTGCCCCAACCAATCCTCTTGCTGATGCCCCTGCCTCTGATTTTCCTGGTTTTTCCTCTATAAATATGACCTTTCCACATACAATAAAGGTTCTGGTTCTGCCCCCTGTGGCTGAATCCCCAGAGCTCATTTCTCTCATTGGCTCATGTCCTTCCCACCCAGCTTTGTGGATGAATGGGAAATTGATGAGCACCCTGACTCCCTCCCTAACTCATCCATGAACCCACAGCCATAGCATCTGCGGAGCCACACCCACCAGTGGCCGAGGACCCACAGCATCCGCAAAACAACACACATGAGAAAAACACGTTTTATGACTGAAGTTTGCAGGGTGGAAGAGAACACTTGATACTCAAGAGGAACATGCTGGTTCTAAGAAATCTATGAAGTGGTTTCTATTTCTTGAAGGAATTTGTTTTTTTATCCATGCATGACTTAAAGGTCAAGTAACTCTAGTCTAAAGCAAATGAAGTAGAAGCCAACATGCCCTTCAAACTCCTTGTGCCAATCTCTCTAGCCAATCTCTCTAGTTCGGCAGCCCTGAGATCAGAATGAGAGCCTGTTCATGTGCAACGCTGCTTGACATCCTCTTCCACTCTATAGTCAACAACAATCCATTCAGCAGAATTTTCACACAAGGCAGAAACCTCTCCAGGCCAGCTTTGTGCCAGATGGCTTAAAGCATCAGAAAGAATAAAATCTATCAAAATGTGCTTGTGATCACTTCCTTGATTTTTTCGCTGATTAGCTCAATAATCAGAGGAAATTTACTTGATACCTGTGGTTCCTGGTTAGTAAATTCAATACAAGCACCTGTATTGCAAGCTTTTCATTAGCATAAAGGTACAACAAATTCGCTAATCACAATTGTTCCTCTTTATTCCTCTGCACTTTCATGGTGGTATAGAAGCCAACGAATTCTGAAATGAATACAGAGAAAATAATACCATTTTTTTTCATTTTGGGAGGGAATGTTGAAGTTCCCACCACCTTCGCCCCCCAAAATGAAATTTTCAGCTTGACTTTACTCTGCTTTACAGAAATGAGATTTCAGATCACATCATTCATTACTGACATTCATGTATTCACTGCAGAAATTTATCAGTCATCTAACAAGTGGGCAGGGAAAAATGGTCCCCAGCTTAAGGACCCTTCTGGAACAACAATCTTCTCATACAATTCCTGGTTTAATGAGGGTCATCTCTTAGAGTCATCTGAGGATTCATCCTTTCTAAAATGATGCATGATAGAATCTTAAGGGCAATGATCACATTCCAGTCCCTCTGTCCTAATGCATTCTGTAATGTATTTATGAGCACTATTTTGCATATCTTCATAGGTGCTGTGTTCTCATCCCAACTCTTATAATCCCATTAATCTCACAGCTCCATGTGTAATTCTGTTCCCCAGGAAATATTCAGGTTTTTATTTCATTGTTAGGGATAGAACCCAAGGCCCTCTGCATGCTAGGCAACCACATTACTTCTGAAATATATGCTACATACTAGCTAGTATGAAATTCCCATATTGAATTATTTTGAATATGCTATGTGAAGATGTGCAATATTTCACCTAGATTTGAGATATTTCTGGTTGTAATCACTGTTAAACATTAAGAGTGATATTCAAGTCAATTACACAATCCAGTGTGTCTGAGAAGATTGCCTTCCGAAATGATTTAGGTGTGATATTGTGTGACAACTTGGAACACAATGTAATACTCTTTTTATTTGAGTAGTTTATTACCAACAACCCCTTCCTTATGTGCTACTGCCTCAGCAGAAGTTAAATAACTCTGCTGTTATTCATAGAATTCTCTATTCAACAGAGTGGCTTTTTAAAAGAGAAAATTTCACTAAGTTATATGACATTGAACAAAGCTATTATTTTAGTAATACACTCAATAGCATGATTGTTTATCTGTATCTGGAAAAGGGGCATTTTTTTGCAATTCTTGTCACATTGATTCATCCTTTAAAAGATGCCTCATCCACTATTTGGGGTCACCTTGTGCTTTTGGGGAAATCTTATTCTAATAAACAGCCATTTGAACAGCTGTTCTGAAGGATATGTGGTACGAAGAAAGCACTTCTATCTAACTCTCCTACTAATGGCATTCCTCTTGTTAATTAAGGGATAAAAATAAGTACTAGAAAATTCACCATGGAGTTTGAAGTCTTTTTTCCTGGGAGAAATACACAGCAATGGGGAACTGCCTCGCTGGATATCTGGCAGCCCAGTTTCCTTTTTTATCAGGTATTCACATGAATCTCCACAGCATCTTGCTAATGAGAACCAGGAGTCTATCCTGACCTTTAGCTTCATGGTCTATGCTCAGGATGTTCATTTTATTTTTTTTTAAAGAAAACTTGTGTCAAATGATATCACACAGTAGCAGGAGGAAATATAAAAATTAGAACTCAAAGGCCTAGTGAGTGTGACTATCTGACCCTTCATGTCTGTTTCTGTAGATGCCTACAAATAGAAAAAGAATGTGCCAGAAGAACCTATTCCTAAGGTTGCAGTTTATCCCTCTAAAGTAAAAATAGGTTTAAGAAACCAATTTTATATCCTGATCCTAGATATTTCAAGGTAGTTTGAGAGAAGGCATTTTCATGACAATAAGATCACTTTTGGCTAAATGTTGACTCATTTTATCATTACTGAATAAGGTGTTACCACAAGTGACTTTTTGTGCACTTGAAATAGAAGGTAATTCCATGCCTCTACTAGTGAGAATCATGAACCTAGAGGAAAACCTTACCACTGTTTTTTTTTTTTCTGCAGCTGATTGTACTAGGTGATTTAGTGTAATCACAAGTGCTTAAATCCACTTGCCTATTCCACATGGGATTTCCCATGACTCCCCATCTTGATCCTGGGTTCATCATACCAGACCTTTAAGAAGTCTTGTGACACAAAGGTGATGGATAATAAGAGAACCATTTGCATCTGCCTTGCATGCAATTTCACATTTTCACTGTTTCATGCTTTTGCTATTTTACAGCTAGAGAAAAGTCAAGTAGAGTTAAAGCACTTTAAATGGAAAATGAATGATTTTTTTTATTTTTTGTGCTAACACATTTTTGGCCAATTTATTAAAAAAGATTGTATATATATATTCACTTGTTGCTGAGGCTAAAATGACCTTCATAGAAGCAGTTTCAGATCTCTGACTAAATGGAAATATAAAGGAAATGAAAGTAAAATTATTCCCATTAAGTGTGGATTAGGGTTTAGTCAGAAGAGATATTAACATTCGGTATTAAGGTGATCAGACAAAATGCTGGATACTTGATCAAATTCATAATTTTTACGGGTTATATTTTAATATCACTCTACTCCAAATCTTTCATGGACCACACTTACACTTTTATTTGTAGTTTGTTTGAACACCATAGTTGTGCTTTTGGGATTTTCACTTAATAAAGCAGGCAAACCTTTTTAAATGAAATTCAGAAAGAAAAAGGATGCAGGTTGAAGCTGGATTCTAGAACTGTGTTCTATGGACACTCAATATGTTTTTGAGTCGACTAATAAATTTGAAATGAGCAGAAGAACCCCTTTACTTGAAAGAAATTATCAGAAGTGTTGAAAGCTGTCAGGACTTGGTCTAGAGAAGAGATTATTTCCTAGAAAGAAACCATCTCCTGACAAGGTTCCTCAAAAAGCCATGATTCCAGAAATTTCTATCATCAGAAGAGCCTCCCCTGTGCTAGGAATAAATCAAGAGTCACCTTGTCTAGAAGCAATGGATGGCAAACATTGAAATACCCAGGAAATAGATAGTAGAAATAAGCCTGGAAGATGGAATGATTGAAATTCAAGTGCAAGTAAAAAAAATGATGAGGGGCGTTTCACTATATTCAGTCAAGCTCAATGAAATAGATGCGGTATGACCATCAATTTTTAACTGAACCTATAACTTTTAAAAGCTTAGAGAGAGAGATTTTGAAGACATATTTTGATATATATATATATATCAAACTATTTATGTGTTTATCTCTGTGAAAGTAGAATGATAAAGTCATGGAGTTGCCGATCTTAGTAAAAGTTCACCAGCACCTTTTTATTTCAAAAAATATTTACTTGCATTTAAATTGTAAAATAAATTTATCCCACATTATTTCAGTCTTCATTTCATTTGCAACAAAAGCCTAGATGTAGTCAGTGTTCCTACTTTGGTAAAAGTTACTAGACACTCTTGCAACATGTGCATTTCAAGACTGGTTGACCAGACAGTGGACACCTTGGAACAGCCCTACACTGAACTATGCAAGAAGCCATGTCAACTGCCATGGCGAAGGGCAAATAATACATCTCTGTCCTGAACTCCCAACACAAAACCTCCCAAAGCATAGAAGTTCCTGAGTAGAGGAGTGGCTTCTTACACAGTAGAAGGTCCTTTCGGTCACATGTGAGCTGAGACACTAATTTTGCTGATGGGATTATTTGAAGTAGGATCTGGGAGTTTCTAGCTTGCCTCAGGATAGTCATAGAAACCTCAGGCGATTAGGTAGTAGGAAGTTTCATCCCCATCCATCAACCTCTGAGAAGAGTGTGTGGTGGGAGAATGTGGTGATTAAGTTCTACAGAAACTTCTAGCCAAGATTTGAGGAGGGCAATGTATCCCAGACTCCACAGAGAGTTCTTGTGCTGGAGAAGTCTTGCCAACTGGCTTATATTTGTAGCCTTTATAATAAGCTAGGAAACATAAATGAAATGTTTTTCTGAGTTTGGGGAGTCACTGTATAGATTATCCAATCCTACCCTTGGTATAGGCTCATACCCCAGTGAGTGAGCTGTGTTTCAGTGGCCTGAGATTTGGAATGATGTCTGAAGAGAAATAATCTTGTGGGATTGCCTTAAGCAAGCTCAGTCTGAAGCTCTTTCAAGAGTATGAATGTCGATACCGGATGAGTTGTGGGACACTTAGTAGGTGTCTAGGAAGTTGTGAAATTAGAGTTTATAGTGAGAAAGCCTCCCAGAACTTCAATGTCACTTTGAAATCAAGAAGATGGAGAAACTTTGTGGGAACAGCACTCACAAGTAGAACGCTGGGCTTCCCTGAGAGTTTCAGGTGTTTGAGGTATAAGAGGCTCCTTAGGTAGAGGCATGTCCCATATCCACTCCATTACCTTCTGGGAAAATAACCCTCATGGGGCATGACATGCCCAGTCACTGTGAAATGGGAATTGAAGCCCTAAGTCATCGTGTATTTTCTGAACTTTGACTTTTTCCTTGACCTCTGGTATCAAAATATTTTTCATGCATTTACTGGGAATTTTCACTCAGTTATTGTTATTACTTGCCAAAGACTTCAGAGAGGGCTTTCCAGACTCAAAAAGTCCATTTAATTGAGTGTGCTGAAAATGGTCAATTAAAATAATAACATTTTATTTACTTTACTATATATGTTATAAAATTATAATTTCATAATATATATATACTATATATATTATACAATTATTTTTATTTAATTTTGTTTTATTTTACCCTATTTTCCCATTTTTAAATACTTGCCTACAGCTGGGCAGTGGATTCAGGGAAGTAGTGCTTCTTCCTCTGACTCTAGAGTCTACATGGTCCACTCATGGGTCCACTTCATCAGTTCTTATGGAGACAGACCTGCAACTCCCATTAGCCACCGCTGAGCAGAGCGACTGAAGTCGTTTTAAAACACTCTTCACTAGTTTTTATATACTTTTACTCACCTTTGTTTGGCCTGTGACCCAGCAGGAAATCTTTTAAATGAAAACATTTATTTAACCTTCCCCAAAGTCAGTTATAACCTGAATGAAACCAGCTGAAAAATGGAATCTCATTTTAACGCCAATTTCTGAGATAACATTTTTTTTTATCATTATCCCAGAACCTATATGTTGCAGGCAGCTGGGGGTCGGGGGTGAGGCAGAACCCAGTTAATTAGGATCTATTTTCACCCTTCTACATATAGATATCCCATTTTCCCACCACCATTTGTTAAAGAGGCAATCTTTTCTCCAGTGAATATTTTTGTCCTTTTTGTCAAAAATCAGATGGCTGTAACTTTATAGGTTTGCATCAGGGTCCTCTCTTCTGTTCCATTGATCTACATGTCAGTTTTTGTGCCAGTACCATACTGCTTTTATTAGTATGGCTTTGTAATATATCTTAAGATCAGGTATGGTGAGACCACCAGCATAATTTTTTGTTGCCTTGAATTTTTATGGCTATTTGGAGCTTTTGTGATTCCAAATAAATTTTAGGAATTTTTTTTTATTTTGGTGAAGAATGCCATTGGAATTTTGATGGGGATTTTATTAAATGTGTAGATTGCTTTTGGTAAGGTTGACATTTTCATGACATTGATTCTTCCAATCCAAGAACATGGGGTGTCTTTCCATTTCTTAGTGTCTTATATAATTTCTTTCTTGAGTGTTTTAAAGTTTATATTGTATAGATTCTTTACTTCCTTGGTTAGTTTTATTCCAAGATATCTTTTTTTTCCAGACAATTGTGAATGGGAGTGTTTCCTTGATTTCATCTTCAGCCTATTTGTTGTTAGTATATAGGAAGGCTACTTATTTCTGTGTGTTGATTTTGTATCCTGCTACATTGCTAAAACTGTTTATCAGATCTAACAGTTTTCTTATACATTCTTTGGGGTCCCTTGTATATAAGATCATATCTTCTACAAATAATGATAACTTGATCTCTTCTTTTCTGATTTTTACTCCCTTTGATTTGTGTCTCTTGCTTTATTTCTATAGCTAAGACTTCCAATACTGTATTAAATGAAAGTAGGGACAGTGGACAGCCTTGTCTTATTCCTGAATTTAGTGGAAATGCATCGTTTTTCCCCATTAGGTATGATGTTGGCTATATGTTTGTCATAAATGACCTTTCTTATGTTGAGATATGTTCCTTCCATTCTCACTTTCTTTAGTACTTTTATCCTGAAGGAATGTTGGTTTTTGTCAAATGCCTTTTCTGCATCTATTGAGATGATCTTGTGATTTTGTCCTTCAGTCCATTTATATTGATTTGCATATGTTGAACCATCCCTGCATCTCTGGGAAAAATCCAACCTGGTCTGGTTGACTGACCTGTTTGATGAAAACTTGTATTCTGTTTGACAGTATTTTGTTGAGAATTTTTGCCTATATGTTCATGAGTGAGATTGGTCTGTAATTATCTTTTTTTGTTCTGTCTTTGTCCGGTTTTGGTATCAGGATTATGATGGCTTGGTAGATGAAGTTTGGCAGTTTTCCTTCCTTCTCTTTTTTGCAGAAAGTTTGAGAAATTCTTCAGTGACCACCTAGTAGAATTCAGTAGTAAATCATCTTGGTGTGGACTTTATTTATAGGTCTGTTTAAATGGCTTATCTCATCTTGATTTCATTTTGGTAGGTCATATACATCAAGGAAATCATGTTTCTTGCAGATTTTCAAACTTGGTAGAATATATGTTCTTAAAGTATGACCTTATCATTTTCTGAATTTCACTGGCAGCTGTTGAAATGGTACCTTTATCATCTCTAATTTTATTTATTTGTATCTCTTCTCTCTTTCTTTGGTCAGATTTGCAATGGGTTTATCAATATTGTCAATCCTTTCAAAGAATCAACTCTTTATTTCAATGAGTCTCTGTATTTTTTTGGTTTTTATTTCATTAATTTCTGCCCTAATCTTTATTATATCTTCTCATCTAATGATTATTTGGTTTCCCTTATTCTTCTTTTTCCAAGGCCTTAAGGTAAAGCATTGTTTACTTGTGACCTTTCTAGTTTCTTAATATAGGCATTAAAGCTATAAATTTCCCTCTAAGGACTGCCTTCATTGAATCCCAAGGGTTTTGATATGTTGTATTTTTGTTTTCATTTGAGTCTAATATACTGTCTATTTTAGAGAATGCTCCATGTGCTGCTGAAAAGAATTTGTATTCTATAGTATTTGGATAAAATGTTCTGTAGATGTCTGTTAGGTCCATTTGTTCTATAGTGTCATTTTCTCCAGGTGCTTCTCTGTTTATTTTTTGCTGGGATGTTCTGCCAATTGGTGAGAGTGGGATATTGAAGTCTCCTACTACAATTGTGTTTGGTGTTATCTGTGACCTCAATTCCAGTAGTGTTTGTTTAATGAAATTGGGTGTAACCATATTTGGTGCACAGATATTTAGAATTGTAATATTCTCCTGTTGAATAGTTCCTTTAATCAGTATATAATGATATTCCTTATGTTTCTTAACTACTATTGTTTTGAAGTTATACTGTCTGATAGTAGGATAGCAACACCTGCTTGTTTCCTAGGCCCATTTGCTTGAAATATAATTTTCCATCCTTTCACCCCAAGGAGGTGTCTGTCTTTTATAGAGAGGTGCATTTCTTGGAGAATGAATTTTAGTAAACAAGAAGGGGAGAGGATCTTTTCTGGTTTTGTCTGTTTTGGTGTTTGGAATGCTTCCTGTATCTGCGTTGGCACCACTTTCCCTATTTGGGGGAAATTCTCTATGATTTCGTTGAAAATATCTACCATGCCCTGAGAGTGAAATTCTTCTCCTTCCACTATACCCTGGATTCTTATGTTTGATCTCTTCATAGTGCCTCGAATGTCTTGAAATTCCCATTCATACTTTCCTATTAATTTGTCCTTCTCTTTGTTGGACTTTTCCAGTTCTGCCGCCGCCTTGTCTTCCAGTTGAGATATTCTGTCCTCTCCAACATCCATTCTGTTGGTGAGACTTTCTACATAGTTTTGTATTTCACTCATTGTGTTTTTAAATGCTAGCAATTCTGATTGGAATTTATTATTTCTATTTCCTTACTTATATCATGTATCAAAATTCTCATTTGGTTTCTCAGTTGGTTTCCTGTGTTCTCCTTCTGGAGGTTGTTTTCTTCTTTGATTCCTTTGATTTCTTCTTTGATTTTTTTTTTTTTTTGAGCGCAGTTAAAAATCATTCCTTTGAATTCTTTTTCAGGCCTTTCTTCTACGTCAGTCTCACTTAAGGTCATTTCTGATGGATTTATAGTTTTTGGTGGAATTATATTATCTTGAATTTTTGTGTTTCTTTTATTATAATGTAGAGACTTTTGCATCTTGAATTAATTCAATGCTGCTGTAGTCCTGGACACGTGGATCAACAGTTATATATCTTCAAGGTGGGAGTCTAATGTGTCAGGTGTGGCTCCTGTATTACTCCCAGAGTGGCCTCAGAGGTGACCTAATGAATCATAGTTGCTCGTTTTGTAAATATTCTAGTAGGCTTGTTGGAGCAAAATACAGGTCTAATATGCTAATGGGAAATATAAACAAAACTGGCACAGGGAATTTATGCAAGGGTGGGGATTAAACGGGTAATTTTAACAAAGCTAAAATACCTAAGGGTGTGCATTAACTCACACCCTTAATCCTGATGACTGGGAGGCTGAGATATCTGGATTATGCTGAACCTGGGACTGAGTGAGACCCCATCCCCAGGAAAGACAAGAATGTGCTATAAATCTAGAGATATCAAATGCAACAAATCCCCTTTCAAGACCCAGTTTACTTAGGAATGGCAAAAGTACATCAATCAAGTCTAGCTGGCCCTGTTACCTCTAGGTGTGGCCTCTGCTCTCACCCAAGTAAGCATGAAGCTGGCTCCCTCCTAGTTGGGATGTGGGTTGGCTGTGTCCATGAATCCTATGCCTAGATCACCTGCGCCGGATGCTGGAGGCTTCAGGTGCTCATGGCTGGGGAAATGGCGAGTTCTTGAAGCTGCTGCAAAGCCTCTCTTGGGCGCTCCCTGTCTGGCCCCAAGTGTCTCCTTCTTCTGGCCCTTTGACTTTGCAAGATGGCTGTGAGTGAAGAACCCTTTCCCCGCTGCTCTGCTCACACAGGTTCTGGCAGGTGCCTGGCATATATCTCCTCTGGGATGAATGCAGGAGCCACAAATGGCTGCTGACTCCTGGGGCGGTGGTTGCCAGAAGCCCCATGTCTCTCCTGTTTCTCTGCTGAAGCTAAAAAAAAAAAAAACTCCCACACACTCTCAGTTTCTGCCGTCTCTCTGCCTTCTTCCTCTCCCCTGGATGATTTAGTGTGGCTATACCTTCTTCTCATCTGAAGTCTCCCCCCATCCCATCCTCATCTTGCTCTTCAGTGGTTTCTGAGTGGAAATTCATAGCCCCACCATTGCCTTGACAAACCATACCATCACTTAAATTTGTGCTGCTGTTATCAGCATCATCTGTGTTACTTTAGCTCCTAATATCAAAGATGCCCACTCACATTATACTCCTTCCTAAGCCATTTTCATTCTGGAATGCAGACTCATTGCTCTCCTGTCAGGAAATGCACGAGTTAACAGGCAACACCCAAATTCTTTTCAGGGAGACATATCAAGCCTCTAAAAGCAAAACAAAGTCCCCACATGAGTACATAACTATCAAAGTTTGTCAGGGCCCCATCTCTACACTCTGCCTGCTGGCAGAGAGCCCAGTGCCCTTAATGAAGATGGAAAGGGAGCTCTGGATATTTCTAAAGTAATAAGTCAAGGGACTGGATGCTAAGAGGAGACTTAATAACATCTTGATATTTACTCGAATAAAGATTTGGGTGCTCTGTCTTATCTTGACTGTATTGCAGGAACATTAGAAGGAGAATGGAACATCAGCGGTGCTATTTATGAAATGAATACACTGGAATCTCTGTGAAAGAGTGTTTGAAAAGGAATATGCATCTTCAGCAACTAGCCTACTAAGCACATAATACATGCTGACCAACTATTTTCTCAAAGTCAAACTGGTACCAAATGTAAATTAAGACATATTGAATGCCTTATCTTAGAAGTCTTGATTGTTCCTTGAAGTCAAATGGCGAATCTCAGGTCATATAGATTTGACCTTACAAGTCCATTATTATTTATCATTACCACTATCCTACTATTTTATCCTTATAGGAGCATTAAATTCTTAATCTATTTCAGAGAAAATAGAAGGCATGAATTCCTTCAATTTTTTTCACATCTTTCTTTCCTAATTTCTAAATTCTCTGGCCTATTCGTGCCCAAATCAGAGAATTAAAAATTTGTGTGTGTGTGTGTGTGTGTGTGTGTGTGTGTGTGTGTGTGTGTGTGTGTGTGTGTATTTTGGTTCATATGGCTTCTCTCTTTAGCTTACAAAAATATCTCACATTATACAAAAAGTATCATTCATAAAGTCCATTTTAATGAAGACTCCAGCTCTCTTTCCCATTTAATACCTAAAATGCCCAAGGAATTTGGTCAGTTAGCAAATTCTAATTCAACAAAGAATCAGTATTATACCAGTAAAATTTGGTGTTTTGCTTGCATACTATGCAATGTTATGCAATGTTATCAGAGCTCCTATGCAAGGCTCTCCATCGACTTTGCTGAGGCAGTCAGCACAAGCATATTTAATCATTAGTATCCACAGGTTCTTTGCATATTTGAAGATGACGATATGCCCTCCCCCTCTTTTAAGTCTCCATGGCTCCTACTGGAATATCATTTCCCTCCCTCATCCCATCATCAGCTCTTTCTGGATATTCCTAGTTACACTGTGCCTCCCTGGCATCAAATAAATCTACCCTGGTGACTCCCAAATCCACCCAGCTTTTCTGTTTATTCATATAAGTCCCTGACCTCCACTCAAATCTCTATTCTCGTTTTCTCTACCTAGATTCTCCATCTACTCTTGCCCAGACTTTAACTCACATCTAACTTTGTGTTTCCATTTTGAACACTGTTGCCATAGGGCTCTTCCAAAAAATAAAGAAAATAAAAAAAATCTGTATGATCATGCCACACTTTATACACGACTTTTGAGAAGCCCAGAGTCAAAGAGGCAAAGCCTGGCACCTGCACTAGTAATCGCAAATGACCTCTTTCCTCCATAGGAACATGTTTGAAGAAACCGTTTTGAGTACAAAGGAGCGTGAATGATCCTTCCTGTCATCAAGACACACCTGATTTCTTCAGTTAAGGATTGTGATTCAGCTATCATACTTAGATCCTCTCTGTGCCCCACTCTCTGAGGGCCTTCCAATTTCTGACCAGTTAGAGGAAGCCTTGTACAGTTCTGCCCCTGAGGTACAATATACATCACGTTGTAGGCTCTAGTATGTGCTAGACAAAATGATGGAATTACTAGGAAATTGTCATTGAACTTGAAAATACCTATAGAGTCACTGGTAATAGAAATATTTCTGATAACATCAAATAAATTAAGACTATTTAACGATGGCATTAAATGTAAAGCCAATTGTAGTCTTAGATACAATTAAATTCTAAAGAAGATTCAGCTATGTGATAGTTTATAAATAAAAAGAGCAAATAGCAGGAAGATTGACAATTCTCATTCTGTAAAATTAAATATAATGTGTAGAGTGACAACTAAGACAATATAAACACACTTTTGAAAATAATAATCACTAGGTGAAAGAGTTGTGGTAATTATATTATTTCTTATTGTTTTACTGTTTTCTCTAAGTGTTCTACAAAACTGTTATAATTATAATATGTAAAGACACAATGCATTAAAAGGAAGATTTCAATGGAATAAACAGGTACTGATAATAGTGATTATTTATGAATGGTGGGGCTGGGGCTGTGGGTGTGTCTTATTTTCATCTTTATAATTTTACGTTGTTATTTATAGGCTATTTGTAATTAATTAAATATTTTGTAATTTTAAATTAAAGGCATTCTGTTCTTTTGCATGAAAAATTGAAGTGCATTATTCAGAGTTTCATGAACAGCTAATTTCTAAGCTAGTACGAAGATACAAATTGCTAGATACTTCACCAGCATCCTAGAATTTTCTCCCCAAGTCAATTCCAGAAGAAATCACAAGGAATGAAAGAAAGGGAGCTGTAATGCTGCGTACATGATGGCTGGGGACCACGTGAGTATACGATGTGTGCCGTACATGCACCATGCTCTGACACCTGAAGGCTGACTTTGGTTTACCACTTGGTTTTGCTGTCTGCTCTGTGACTGTCATTCATCTACCACAGAGCTCCTTCTTCTGTCCAGCTTACAGGAAACATCAGAGGGGTAAGAATATGTAGTTTCTAGTTGCCCTCCATGGTGGAAGTCCTCCTTATCTAAGTAACCCAAGAAAGGATGCATGAGATGAGGCAATCTCTCAGTGTCAGTCTTGGGAAGTAGAGGCAGCACTTTTTGCTTTGTGATCAGTGACCCAGAAAACAAATTACCTCCCTCATTCATGGTGCTCTTTCTTTCTTAGTGCTTTTAAGCATGGTGGAACACGTGTAGATTTCAAACATAAATCTTAGAGAGGTCTAAGGCATAGAAAAAAAATAATGTTTCATGTCGGGTTATCTGTGGCATATTCTCTATCCAGTCAGATTTCTCCATATCGTTTAGAATCATCCTGAAGTAAGAATTGAGTGATTAAATAATGCAAATCAATCTTAATGTTCAGCTTTAAAACATAACTAGAAAGTTGAATTGGAAAGTATATAAATCCATTTAAATATTATTTATCACTGCTTAAACTCCTTAGGCTACATCATCATAAAATGTACTTGTCGATGTAGACTAGGTTTCCTGTATACGAAAGTAAAGATATTGTGAACATAGGACCAATTATTTCAAATGTCATTCTGTCAGTTTCTCTAGAGGAACAGGACTAATAAAATGAATATATATTATATATTATATATTATTAAAGGGGATTTATAGGATTAAAAGGATAAGGGCTGGGAAAGACACAATCACCAGCAAAAAGTGATGGCAGACAAGCAAATAGGACTGCTTTTCCTCAAACCTTTTCATGTCAAAGGGACTGATGAAAGATGCCACCCACTCAGGGAGGATAGTCTCATCTCAGTGATTCCTGGAAATGCTCTCACAGATCTGTTCAGAGGCATTCTTAGTAGATTCCAGAACCTGTTAAGTTGACAGTCAATATTAACCATTATACTTTTATTGAATTTTCCTCGAGATGTATTATTCTGCAGCAATTTGTGAAAAGAAAGCCAATCATTTAATAAACACAAAATAGCATCATTTTTGCATCACTTTGGAGGCTAACTGTAGCATGTACCTCCTTCAAAGACCATTGAAAAGGAAGAAATTTTATTTACTGCCACCACAGGTATATATGATAGATACTAGACAAAGATAACTTCAAACATGGCTTAGAAGATACTTTAGATGCTGGCCCTTATTTTGAACCAGGATTCACCAGGATAACCAATCATCTGAATGTCTTGCTTGTGGTTTCCTGAAATTATTCTTCAGTACTAAGACAAGGACATCCCTAGGGAATTGGACAGGAAATCATCCCTATGCTCACCAAGATGGCCACTCATGGGGCTGATGATGGTAATTATTTACTCCTGCTGAGTTGAACTGTAACTATGGTTTGCTTACAGGTAGTTAATTTGGAATTTTCTGATAAGTGCCAGCACCTTTTTCGTCTATTTCGATTTCTTTCCACTGCCAGTACTCAAGCTCATCATTTTCTATCATAATTGCCTTCATTTCTGCTGCACCTCAGCTCTGCTTCTTGCTTTTTAATTCTCTCTTCACAGCCTCTTTACATAGCCAATTTTTATATCACTCCTCCTCCTACGTGTTTTCCTTTTCCTCCTCCTCTTCTCTCTCCCTTTCTCTCTCTCTCTCTCTCTCTCTCTCTCTCTCTCTCTCTCTCTCTCTCTAACATGGAATCTTGCATAGCCCAGGTTGGTCTAGTACTCTCAAGGAAGCCAAGGATGATTCTGAAGGATGATTCCTTCCTCTACCTCCCAGGGGGCAGGATTGCAGGTGTGCACAAGTACTGCTCAATTTTTATCTATTTCTCATTCCTGCTTCAGACTGCTCTGAAGTAAGACTCCATTTTATCCGTATTGTTGGTCAGTGAGTCTCCTTCCCTTGTAAGCTAGAACTAACATGTATGCTTCACTCACTCCACTAAGGCTATCTTTCGCTTGCTTGCTATCTTCAGTAGTAGATGTTTGAAGGATCTTGGCTAATTAATCTCCCAAAGTTGCTGTTCAACTACTAAAAGAAGTAGCTGAGATTCTCCAACATTCTTAAACATATGGTCAGTGAAATACTGAGGACGTTTCACATGTAATTAACCATGAGTGACAACTCACAGCAAAGTAAACTCAACATTCAGTAAGTTTGAGAGACAGTTTATACACATAGAAATGCTTTATGGAAAGGTTTCTCAAATCCAGGGGTGTCCACGATGGGTCAGGAGTCTGAGTCCCAAGTTTCCAGTGTGTAGTTGTGATGGGCTCCAGCCAGCACGTCCAGACATCACTCACCATACTGGCACTACAGTGTATGGAATTGCTCTGGAAGAAGGCCATACAGAGAACTGAGCAAACAGGGCTTTGGCTAAGTCAAACAAAGTCCAAGTCTTTTATGGATAGACTACAAGCGAGGTTTCCAAAATTTTCTTTATCCAGGAACATCATATGGAACAGTGTTCTAGGGGAAACAAGTTGCAAAATGACATTGTCTTAATGCATTTTTAATTGCTACAACTGTATATTAAAAATTGGGTAAATTATAAACAAGAGAAGTTTACTAGCTCATGGTTCTTGATTCTAAGAGCATGGTGTTGGCACCTGATCAGCATTTGGTGAAGTCCATCTTGCTGGTGGGGTCCTGTCATTACAAGGCAAGACAGAGAAAAGATGCCAGCCCTGGGTCTTCTCTTTCAATTCTTATGAAGCCTGTAATGCCATCACGGGAGTCCAGCCCTCATGACCTCATCAAATCCTAATTCATCCCAAAGGTCCTTCCTTTAAATTCCAGGTAGATGACTTTGTGAATTAAGTTTCAACGTACTATATTTCTATACAAAGCAAACATAAGCATTTCTTTCATTGTATGTCCACTAATCATGTCCTTCTTCAGTGGCAGGTCATGTATTCTACAGAAACAGAACAGAGCCAGTATAGCATGAGGAAACGTATTTCCCAATTCTCTCTTGTCATTGTACACTCAATTTCCTACTAATTTCTATGTAAATTGGGATGATGAGATGATTAAACAGATTTAAAGTTCAACAATACAGACAAGCAATGATAGGATACAGATATATGGATATCTCCTCTTTAAAGTTTACAATGAACTTATTCCATATTGTAGGCTTTGACAAATTTGAAAAACACCCCATTTCAATACACTTAACCTCATGCTTTCCAATCTTCATTACATTCTAGCACTTTTTAATATTTGATACTTAATACTTTATTATAACTTGTAACGTTAGTGTTCATCATAGAAGACTGGCAAATATACCCAGCTGCTACTATAAAATAGCAAATCAGAACACATTTATACACAAGGAAAATGGAACAAAAAGTGACTTAATCTAATTCTGGAACCACTTGAAAATAGTAGCTGATTTAAAGAGTTTGGGTTCATTTTCCAATCCAGCAATCTCGAGTTCTATTTTTTTATGATGAGGTTCTTGAGAAAATGTTGAAGGAAAATGCTGTACACATTTTGCTTATAAATCCAGTATATATTTATAACTGTTTTAAGATTTTTTTTCTCTAGAAAACAGGAGGAAAGTCTCTTGACTGAACAGAGCTAAGGTACATGGAACAGATAGGTTATTAATATTTCATAACATACCTTCCATAGTCTTGCCTTCAAGTGCTTCATAAACATAATCACAGCAATATTCACAGCCTATCTGTCTCAGGTAGAAAAGAAAAGCCATGAATTTATTTCAATAATCCATTTCACCATTGGAAACCTGAGCCATGGTCCTTATTTGTTGACACTGGTGGTTGTGACAGAAGTGATTAACGAACAGTTAGGTACAGGACCA
>PVHP010017059.1:7636-35038 GCA_004024765.1 Zapus hudsonius
ACACACACACACACACACACACACACACACACACAGAGGGAGAGAGAGAGAGAGAGAGAGAGAGAGAGAGAGAGAGAGAGAGAGAGAGAGAGAGGCCTTATCAGATAAAGAACTTTCATTCCAGACAACACTCTGGGACATCAGTGGTATTAAAGCTATTTCACAAATAAAGACACTGTGTTTGCAAGGAATATGGGGGGGTGTTCTTAGGAACTCTAGACCTGGAAGTTGGTTAGGGTTGGGACTGAAAGTCACTTTACACAAAGAATGAAGCAAAGACTTAGCTTCCCAGAATACAAAGTGTGATGTTTATAATCGCCATGTGGATACATATAGCGTGGAATGTATGTGAATGTACACAACAAGCATTCTCCATCAATCCCATGTTTCCTTTTAGGTCCTCATACAGTCCTCAAATGGGCATTTATTATTATGGACATCAATGTGCAAGTACAAAGAACCCCTGGTGTCATGGCAGTGGTAATAATTAGTTATGGAGGAGACATACCTCCCTTGAAAACCGAGGTATATTTATGAGAGAGGAAGAGTACATTGGGACAGGGGGCAAAGGAAGGGAGGGTGGCCTCATGAAGAAGAGAGTGTTTGAGCAAAAACATGGAAGAAGCTCAAGTATTTTGAAGACGTGGTTCAACATCCTAAGCTTGATCCCTGATTTCTCAAGTTGAGGATCAGAACATCCCTGAACAGGAAAAGTAATGCAATTTGCTTTAAATTCTGTTTAATTCCATCATCGTGACATGAAAAGGTATATCTACCCATCATGGCTGCATCTGTAGATCCCTCCAGCATACCAGCCACCTGCACTGTGTGAGGCTGGTGTTTCCTTAACCCTCATGAACACTTCGGATAAAAACCAGACAATGGCAATCACAGCTGAGCTACCACAGCTCCGTGGCTTGGGGACCGAGCTGTGTGATAATTAATAATAATAATAATCAAATCAGAGTGAGATGCAAAGCTGGAAGGGACTGTGGACTGTGGACAGCATAAAGTCGTGATTCTTATTTAACAGATGAGGAAACCAGGTTTGGGGAGGTGAAGTGGCTTGACCAAGGTCACATAATAGCTGAGTGACAAAGTCAGCTAAACTGAAAAAAACAATCAGTCTCTCAGCAATTCCTGCCTGGCCTCGGTTGTTCCCACTTGCTTCACACGTTTTCTT
Source organism: Zapus hudsonius (assembly GCA_004024765.1). Lineage (NCBI taxonomy): Eukaryota > Metazoa > Chordata > Mammalia > Rodentia > Dipodidae > Zapus > Zapus hudsonius. Next base: position 8,820 of record PVHP010017059.1, read on the forward strand.
CACCCACCACACACCTGCCTTTTGAATAATACCCAAAGACGTAGCAGAACAAAACAATCCGCTTTCTACCATAAGTTACTTACAACAAACAATTGTGCAATCTTGTGATGTTCTGGAAGAATCTAAAATATTGTTGTTTTGAGACAGGGTTTTACTATGTAGCCCAAGCTGAACTCGCACTCATGACAGCTTTCCTGCCTCATCTTCCCTAGTGCTAAGATTTCAGGTGTGAGTCACCAAACCTGGCTTACTCAATCCTTCTAGCCATAGGATTACGGGGCATCAGAATCCTTATTACACAGGGAGACAACTGAGACAGAAAGGTTAAGCATTTTGCTCAAATGTATTCAGTAAGAATTCCTGGTTTAAAAAAAAAGAAAAGCTGTTTTCCCAATTCTGCTAAAATGCTCCCAGATATATAAGAACAATTTTGCAGAGGAAAATGATTACTAATTAAAATCATTTTAAAATTGCTTGAGCTCAAATTTGTCATCAGAGACATGAAATTTAAGTTAAATCATTGAATGCTTGAACAAATGCTATGATTCAGTCAGAGTACATGTTTCTCCAAAAATCGGCATTTTCTCCTAGGAAATAAAGCTTCTGCAACCCATAAAATTTTACAGCATCATGAAAAACAGCTACAACAAATTGGATGCATCCTTCTATAGAGATTCAATAGTTCCATAAAATTAGCATTGATCTAGTGGGTCTCCCCCGATGATTGTCTGGCTGGGATCTTTAGCTATCCCCTTTGATCTTGGAGGCCGGCAATGAAATCTGTGGTCTAAAAGGAAATGTTCATCCCATTTTAATCATTTTATCTCATTTAATGGAAGTTTCTAGAAACAAGTATGATAACAACACCTAAAAGCTATCAACTCCTTTGGAAAGCCCTCTGCATGCTCTGAGGAGTGAGTTTGTATGTGTGCACCTGGGTGTGTCTGCCAAGATATACTTTCCACTCAGTGAAATATAGACAGATACCAACTAGTTAGCTCAGTGAGTTTCACAAAGCGGTGCCTCTTTGTAAGCACCAGTCAAGATGGGTAGGGAAGAGTTCTGTCACCATGAAAGTGGCCTTTGTTGACTTTGTCAAACAATCCTCACTCCTAAAGCCAGCAGCAGTTCGATGCCTTGATTTATAGCTTTTAACCCTAGCTGCAAAGAGGCGGTGGGTGTACTGAACAATTTCTCACTCTGAGCCCTGTGCTCCTGGCTGCTACCGGAGCTTATCCATCTCTGCAATAAATCCTCAGCCCATCTCAGAAGTGTTCTTGGGGAGAATTAAGGCACAGCTTAGTTATGCTTTTGCTTCCAGACAATAGATCTAGCAAGTTGCTATATACACCCCTTGCCCCTTGGGAGAACTGAGAGAAGGGAAGCTCTGATTTGGGGCTTTGAGGAGAAACTTCTGAGAAAAATCGTAGGCCTACAGCTCAGGAAGGCAGTCTCAGTGGATGAAGGGGCTTCATGAAACTTTGAGAAACAGGAGCTGCCCAGAGTCTGCCAACCACTGTACAAAGCAGAACACAGTGCATGTGTTAGTTTTTTCCTGGTAACATAGGCATCTGATTATCACATGTATGTTAGCATGTTCAGATGTTCTGTAACTCAGTGAATAGTTTTCTGTTTAGTTTTTTTTTTTTTTTTTTTTAAGCTGAGCATGGTATTGGTCATCTGTAAATGTAGAACTTTGGGTTCTGGGGCTGGAGGTTTATAAGTTTGAGAGTCTAAAGCCAGCCAGGTTAACTAGTAAGATCCTGTCTCAAAGAAGAGAAACAAACACACTTTGGGAGTCAGCATGCATTTACAGACCAGCCTCTGAGATGTGGGTCAGCTTGGATACCTGGGAGGTATCAAAAGCAGCTTTTTTTTTCACACAGATAAGTATTCTATAGACCTTTAAAAGGGCACACCAACATTAGGACCCTTTGTCACAACATTGTAAAAATCACGCTGTCCACACTGCTCTATTGCCATCACCGCACCCTCTAGCAGGGAGCAGGTATGACCGTAGTGAACTCAGTGAACAAGAGAGAAAGGAGTGTGGCAAGGGAAGACTGCACAGGCTAAAGGAAGATCTCAACAAGAGAGGGGACGGAAGACACCCACAAGCACTGGAATGGAAGGAGAGCTGTCTCCATGCTTAAACAATCTTCTCTCATTAAATACACTATGCCCAGCTCGGCAACCTCAGTCCGAGTTAGCGCTACACAATATTGTCAAATGATCTGTTTGGAGAAGGGAGCTCACCCTGGTACTTATTTATTCTGGCTCAATGAAGTCGTTGACCACTTCACCCTTGGCAAGTAGCAGCAGGGCCTCAAGGCATTCCGAATGCATCCAGTGGAAGCCAGGCTGTTCATGAGTGAATCTGATCCTATCAGGAAAATGGGAACTTGTTCCGCACAGGGAGAGAGGGTCTAATCCCTGGCAATATCATTTCTATCAGAGAATTGTGCCTGCTTTAATGGGTGCCACTGCTTTAGCTGTTAAAGAAAGAGAATAAAGCAATCTTATCCACTGCCACCCATACACCCCCGGCTCCATTAGGACAGCAAACCAATCGTACAGGATTTATTCACGTAGTGAACTGTGGTGACACTGTCCTCCCCCAGCTCTGCAGTCTCATCTGGGTGGCAGGTCGGGGGCCACAGCTGACACGTTTTCCTTTTTAGAAGGTGGTTCACACTTGGCAAGGGGAATCTGAGGTGACCGTGAAGACAGTCCCCTCTCCCTGTGGCAGTAAAGGTGAAATCAAGGGGGCAGTGGACAGTAAAGAAGTTCAGGCAATTCAAGGTTGTCTCTAGTCTTTCTTTTCTCAAGATCAATGTTTTTCATTCTTCCAGTGTCCTTCGTGCCATCTTGAGTAACACTGACCATATGTATACCTAAAGTATTAAATGCTTTAGGTATACATATGTTTGGGCCCCATAAGTATATATTTACATGCTCTGCCCAAGGCTCTATGCCAAGTATATTCCAAACACAATCTTTCAGCATACTACAAGGCAAGTATTATTCTCCTGTCTTGTTTAAAGACTGAAAATTGGGGCACATGAGGCTGTTGACAGCTGCCTGAGATCCCAAGACCAGGATTTCATTTGACCTTGGATTCCATGAACAATACTGTCACTTTGGCTACCACAAGATCACCTCACCTACTCTTCTCTTGTGTTGCACTTTGTCTTCCCAACTTGCATCTCTTTCCCTTCAGTTACCAGATGGATGGAGTCCTGATCATGGGAGATACAGCTACTCACATGACTGGAGTGGAGCTCAGAGGAACTACTGTCAGGAGGAGGGTAACTGGAATAGTTCAGAGAAAGACTAAACAATAGCATGATAAAGATGGAGACAAGATGTCCAGGCTTGAGTTATAGACATCATAGGTTTTGAGAAACAGAAAACATGTGAGAGGCACCTGATACCCTTTTGCAAGTGAGATCCAGAGAACTAAGCCAGGACCCATTCAGGGAGATTTATGGTCACCTCTCCAAGCCCATTTCTTCACCAAGTGCCACCACTACCCTCGAATGGGATGTGGCTTTAGAAGCACTGAAAATATTGTTTCTATCAGAGAACTGTGCTTGCTTTACTGGGTTCCAAGGGACAGAGGCACCTTTGTCTCAGTTTGATGGGCCTTAAGAGGAGAAGCTGTGCCCTAGCTTGCCTTGTGGAATAAGAAGGCCATCACTGATGACACTGTGTCACTTCTGCCTGGCATTTGTCACCAGTGTTAATAAGAGATGCCGATGAGAGTCAGGCACAAGGTTTCACAAATCCAGTTCTGACTGTCTTCAGAAGAATTCTGGGTGTGTTTTCAGAAACAGAAAATTTCTGCTTTCCACCTCAGATACACTGGGTTTTGCGTACTATGAAACCAGTTGTTTTCTGAGGGTCTTAACACTAAAATCCTGTCATAATTCACCCTAGTTTAGCATGACTTCCAAAGCATGGTGGTGTGTCTTTACTGGGTCACATACGTAATACACTTTCTTACCTAGGCTGGGGACCAGGATCCAGAAACTCCACCTTCATGGTAGGCAGCTTCTGCTCCTCAGGCAAGCGACACTTTTTCTGACCTCAAGGACTCCTTCTTTATAGCCAATGATATGGTACATTTCTTTGGAATTGTTTTAAAATAAAAACTAAGGAAATTTCTGTACCAGAATAAAGCATAGATAGTGCTTATTTCTCTTCCAAAAGTTTTTTTCTTAATAGATAGCCTTTGGCAGAACCTTGAACAAAGTTTTCCCTTTAAGTCATGAACTTGAGTTCACCTGGCCCCTTTGCTCAACACCCCAGCAAGCATATCTCCACAAGGAATACATATGAGTTAAAAATAAGGCTTCGAGAGCCTGTTCCCTCTCTGCTTGGGAAATCTGAGCCCTTGGGTGATGCTATTCTTACAAAATGTACTTTCTGATTACTTCCAGAAGGCACTACAGGGCAGGCTGACCCTGAGGTCTCCCATTGTGGAGAGGCTGGAACAGTCCTGTTACTGAGGCCATGGTTTATCCTGCATATCCAGCAGAGCTGATCACTGCTGTGGGGTTTCACGGTCTCTGATGACTGGGCTCCTGCCCTACCCAGAGGTTTCCTCCCACCAGGCTGGCTGGCCTGCTTGGCCAGTCAGTCACATTCTTATCGCCTCCACCTCTGCCCAGGATTTCTTCTTCCCTCCCCTCTTCCTCTTATTTTTTTTCCTTCAAATGTCAAGTGAGCTTGGCTTTTTTTTCTTTTAAAAGAAAGAAATTACAGAGTTTCTTCCGAGTTTTGGCACTTTTCTGCATAATCCTGCAACCTGGATTTGCTATTTCACGCCTCTCTCTGCAGAGTGCTTGACATACTAAATTTAGAGGGGTTTGACATCCGAGCTCTGTGCCATTTGCACTGGCAGTGGGCTTGGCTGGGGTTCATGTCAGCTCCCTAATATGCCTTCCTATTAGGAAAAACAAAAGCCACAGCTCATCCTGATTTCAACTGTCCTTCCTCGTCTTGACGGAGTCCTACAATCCCTAAACCCTCCCACACAAAGATGAAGTAAATAGGAAAATGTGTGAGCCATCTTTTAGACTAAGAAAGCTTGCTGCCAATCATATCCCAATTCCTTTCTCCAAGAATAAAAGTGTGAGGAAAAAACAATGTTGGCTCACGAGCTTAACCATCTATTGACAGCATGAATTTCTGCCCACTCAACCTAGGCCAGTGGCTGGAGAAGGAGAAATGCCAGACTCTACCCTTCACTCAGCCCTCAGCCTCACTTGACAAAGAACTACTTGTTTGGTCATTTCAGGACCCAGATTTAAACTCACACCTGTTTTCAAGGAGACCCACCCCGAGAGGTCTAGCGGCTCTTAGGCTATTTATGGAGTACGCAAGAATTCATTCATTTGTCTCCCTGAGAGGACTCATTTGGAAAGCACTCCTGTTGCCAAAGACGACAGAGCCAGTTGTCCTAAAGCAGAAGGGTTAGTCCAGCTTTAGCTGTGCAGAACTAGACTCTTAAATGCCGAGCCCTCGCCTTGTGTGTCTTCTAAAGGCCAAACATAGAAGCTAAACAATATAGCTTTCCTATCAAGGGAGAAACCCTGTACTGTAATATGGAGGGAAAATAATATAGCTTTCCTGTGAGGAGAAAGTCCTGCACTAGAAAATAGCTGATGTGTGTAAAGAAGAAACAAAACCGAAAAGGAAAGATGAAGCCCTCTCTTCTGCTGAAAATGAATATTTTTAAACACTATTTTTAGTTAGGTGAAAAAAAAGGTCAATAAAACATTCATACTATTGTGTGTCTCTCGTAACAATGACTGTGAATAGGTTACGGTTTCCTTCTTTGATTTGATTAGCTTTTATGAAATCCAGAAATACTTTTTAAAGCACAGGTTACCTCTCCCACTGAAAAAAGCTGGAAATGAGCATAAAAGTAGAATTACAAATTAGCATATTTCTAGGTCAATATAATACTGATCGTCAAATCACATATCATGAAAATGAAAATCCCACGTGGAAATAAAAGAAACCAGGATCCAGGAACACAGAACTATTCTATACAGAAAGTTGTGGCCCAAAGCAGAAACTTCAAACTCCCATTCCGTCTAAAAATGAAAGCTGTTTTCTGCCGGGGAGGCACCCCCTTTAATACCCCTCCCAAGCAAAACAGCAAGGACCATTTCGTCCATGATGATCTCTGCTGTGGATGAACGGGTCTCCACACAGAAAGGGAAAGTTCCAGATGGCTGGAGCCAGGGACAATCCAAGGAGTCTACAGACTCGCACAACGGTGCCAGCTGCTGTGCTAACTTCCAAAAGTGCCTCCTCCTGCTGGAAAGGAAGTTTTTGTCTGTTTGTGTTTGGGGAGGGGGGCTGAGGAGACAAAGATGAGACCCTCAGCCCGCAGGCTCGGGTGATCAAGCTGAAACTTGTCAATGCACACACAGCACACACACAGCAGAGAGAGCTGAGAGAGCGAGGAGGGGCTGGGAAGGCTGGTCCAGGCGCTGCAAGGTCCCTACCTCTCCTGTCAGTGTCCCAGTGGCTCAGTGTCACAGAGGGAGGTCTCCTTGGTCCTGGGAAGGAGCTCTGCAGGCCCGGCTGCCCCTGTGAGCAGTGAGCAGGCCCGGCTAGGCTGCACTCAGGAGCTGCTCCAGTCAGATTTTCCAGAGCTAGAACTGCAGCCAAGTCCCTGCCCAGGCCTGAAGAATTTCCTGAACAGCATTCCCGTTCTTTTTCTGCCTGCTTTGAAACCTTACTCTGCCGCATGCACTTCAATCGGGCTCTGTCGGCGGAGTCCCAGCTACTGGTCTGTCTCCAGCCATCAATGGAAAACATGTGTCCAACAGCCGGGCTCCCCTGAGCTCAGTCAGATAGCTGCTTGGAGAATCCACTGGGATTTTTCCAGCAGATCTCCACACATGCTGTGTGCTAGGTGCTGAGAGAAGTCCCTTCTTCCCACGCAACACTTCCCTCGGTAACACACTGCTTCCATGGAATCCCCTGTGTGGATGAGGAGTCCTGGGCAGCTGAGAGGTCGGAGTTCTCACCTCATCTCGTTACCTGCCCCTTCCTAAGTCTTTGCTCAAAACTTCAGTTGCTGGAGGCAGAAGTGTATTTTGAGCAGTTCCAGCCTGGTTGGTTTGGAAGAGCTGTTCTCTGAGCCCCATCTGCACACCTCTCAAAGCTAAAAATAATGCACTTTTGGTGCTTTCTGCTCCAAAACTGTGCTGGTCTCAACCCCAACATTCACTGGCTTCTGACATCGTGTGTTATGGTGATGGAAAACTGGAGCAGGAATGAACCTTAACTCAGAATGCACACTAATTCTGTGTACTTATTACTATGAACAATAACAGTGATTATTATTTTCAAGGGGACAGCCCCTTTTGATGTCCTGGCTAACTTCTGCTGGCTTTTGTGATCTGTAGTTGACATTTCCTTTGTCCTATTCTAAAATAAGAGGAAATGTTCAAATATATATGAAGACACCCCCTCTTCTCCCAAATGGAAATACCCTATTTGAAAGAGCCAGAGCTAAGTTGTCAAGGTAACATATTGCAGAAAAGACTGTTGAAAGAAAGAGCATCCATTTGTTTGGCGTTTTCTCTTTTTTTCTCAGTTGGCACTAACATTTTACTAAACCACACGCTCTTAGTAACATTTTCTTCCTTCTCTGCTTGTCCCATTCCTTCTGTGCCTCCTTCTTTTTCTTCTTCCACATTCTCTCTCTTTCTTGCTATGAACTGGTTTGCTAGGTGTTCAGTGTTGTGTGTTCTGGAGGCGCTGTTGCAAACAATAGGATTCAGTGGAGTCTGGGTTCAGCATCAAATTGTGGTGGATTCTTTCAGCAAGGTTCTACTCTTGCCTTGAGAAGCAGTGTGTGTGTGTGTGTGTGTGTGTGTGTGTGCGCGCGCGCGCGCTCTAATGCTGTGGAATATACATATGCATCTAAGTTCAGGATGCAGTTGTAGAACTAGAGAATATTTTGGAGCTGGAAGGAGCACAGGGACCACTCAACCCAAAGTTTCTAGCCTTCATTGTACACAGGGAAATGGAAGTCCAGAAAGAAGTGATAGCTCATCCAGAGATGCCAAGATCATGAATGCCCTAGCTTGGGCTAGAAAAGATCATTTGTATCCCCAATTTTTTGCTTGTCTGTGGTGGTCAATTGTGGAAAGGTGATATCAGCCATCTTTCTGAGGAGCTGGCTTATAATCAGATGGCCTGGGTCCAATCTTCCCTTGCTAGTAACTATCATCTCTGGTTAGTCTGTTTAATTTCTCTGTACCTTACTTTCCTCAACTTCAAAGTGGGAAAAATAATAGAGTCTACCTTATAGGAATGGTTCAGAATTCAATGAGATAATCGTCTGTCATTTTACCCTTGCCCAATAGAGGACACAGCAAACTGTCCTAAAGCCTGCCTCACAGCTACTTTTCATTTGGTCCCTAAACAGAACAGCAGGGTCTTTCCTCAAGATTAACTCTCAGGCAAGGAAAACAGCAGAATCAAATCTGCAGTCAGTCACATGAGGTTGAGAAAGTGCCACTCACGGGGAGCTAGGCTTTCCCTGGGTACCTTAAGAGCTCAGCACTGCTCTTCTAAAAACAGACCTTTTAGCAGTTGCAAGGCCTGTGTTCAAAGGCCACAATGTCCTGAATTAATAACAGCAAAGTAAAATCCCCCGTGTCGAGGAAGAAATCATTCTCAGAAAACAGCTGTTAGAGGTTTTAAGGAATCTGATTTCTATTTAAGGATCCTGTGGTTCCGGGGACCTTTGTGTCACAGCCAATGGCACCAACAAGCTCATGAACCACTGGACATCCATTAATCATGCTGCTGTGCATGGCTTCCTCCAAGAAAGAGACAATTAGAAACTAATGAGGGTAAGTCGCACAGTCAGAGATCAAAGGAGTTTGGTGCACAGTCATCTTCTCATACCTTGCTGCCTCCTGAGACAATGATGATGTATCTAGAGGTGATACACTCATCTGGGGAATTTCTGCTGGGATTTTACTTCCCAAAACACAATTCATATCCCTGAATGCATGTCTGTGTATCTACCTCTCTTCTTACTTCCTCTTAAGAAACCAGAAGGTCCTTTTGAAGATTAGTAAGCATTATTTTAAAAGTATATGAATAAAACTATAAAAATTCAAACAGCTTTACTTTCCAAAGACAACAATGTTGTTATTCTAAGAGGTAGATAAAAACTGTCTCTTGGACTTTAAACTGCTCTCTTATCAGATCTCTGAACCCATGCTGGAATGGATGGAGGTCAAACATCCCTGTCTTCAGTACATTGCTGGGCTCAAGGGCAAGGGGTTTTCCTTCTGACTTCTATTTTGATCAACTTCACCACAGTGTTTAAAGATTGTGAGCCCTGCCTTTTGTATTTAGCAGAAGTTCTCAGAACCAACAGGAGGGATGTGTTTGCCTGAGCGACGTTATCATGCTATTTTGTGGCACAGTGTTTACATAGCCCAGTAAAAGGAATACACTATGTGTAAAGCATCCTTATATGTATATGTGTATGCATATATATGTGTGTGTATGCATTTTGTTAATTTTTTAAACTAATTTTTCAATGTACAGGTCTTATGCTCCTTTAGTTAAAAATTATTCCAGGGATTTTATTCTTTAGTTACAACTAAAAATGGGACTTTCTTTTTTTCCCTTTCCATTCCTTTACCTTTTCCTTTCTCTCCTTTACCATTTTGGGTTTTTTTTTTTCATTCTGTTTCATTTTTTTTCCGTTTTCTTCTCCTTCCTTCCTCCCTTCCTTCCTTCTTTCCTTCCTCTATTTCTTTCTCCTTTTCTCTTTCTCTACCTTTCCCACTCTCCCTCCTTGGATTTTTCCTCTCCCTCCCTCTCTTCTTTTCTTCCTTTCCTTCCCTTTCTTTCACTTGACACTTCATTTGTTAGTTTGTAGAAATCCACCTCTTTCATATGATGATGGCTATCTACTGCATACTGAATGAATGTTTTTAGTAGTTCTAACAGTTTTGTGACTGCATCTTTGGGATATTCTATTTATAAATTCTGCAGAGACGATTTTTCATCTTCTCTGATTTATGTGCTTTTTTGATTTCCTTGCCTAATGACTTTGGCTAGGAAAATGTATATCCAACAATAAGAAAATATTTAAAGAACTTTTACAACTTGGCTAGAATCACTTTCCCGAAATAATACATCTTTAAATGTGTAAAGGATCTGAAGGGAAGTTTTTTCAGAGAAGACATACAAATGATCAGCAGGTATAATAAGAGATGTGCTACATTATACCCCCTCACACCTGCAAGAATAGCTCTTAACAAAGTAGGAAAGATAAAAACACTCTGAAAATGTGTACACCATGGAAAGCTTATGTCTTCTTGATACGAATGTAGATGGGCATTCTCCAAAAGTTAGCAGTTGACCTATCACATTATTTATCCATCTCATTCACACACACACACACACACACATATATGTATATATATACATATATATGTATATATGTCTCCTATGCTTTTATACTCTTTTCAGCATCATTCATCTCTCTCATCCATATATATATATATCATATGCTATGATATATGATATATATATCACATATGATATATATATATCATATGAATTTAAGAGCATATGATATATATATTAAATTCTTCCCAGCATTATTCCCTACCTGCTGACAAGATGGGAAACCAGTATCAGATGGCTAAGTGGATAAACAAGATTTGATTGGTGCATCCACACTGCTATGATTTGAAAGTGTCCCTTAAAGGTCCGTGAGTTAAACGCTTGATTCCTAGCCTATGCTGCTATCCAATACCCACAAAAAGCTAGATATGCAAAATAGCCATGCATCTGGAATTCATTTGTAGTAGGAAGAGGCCCTGGTGCACCCATTCTCTGTCTCTGTTTTATAAATAAATGAAGAAAGAAATATAATTTGTATTTTATTTTTTCAATAGTTTTATTTATTTGCAAGCAGAAGAAATAGAGAGAAGAAAGAGAGATAGAATGGGCATACCAGGGCCTCTAGCCACTGCAAATGAACTCCAGATGCATGTGCTACCTTATGCATCTGGCTTTACATGGGTACTGGGGAACTGAACCTGGGCTTTGCAGAAAAGTGCCTTAACTGCTGAGCTATCTCTCCAATCCCAAAATATAATTTTTAAAAAGGGGTAACATCTATTAGAAGGAACAGGCTAACCACTCTTAGGAAATGCTTTCCTTAAAGGGGATGTTTAGACATTGTTGGATATCCTGCAGTAAACAGCTTCCTTCTTCCCTGTGCACCCTCACCCTAAGGTACTGGCTCACTGTATCCCCCCAAAATGCTAAAGCCAATAGACCAGAAAGTAAAAAATAAACCTTTAAAACTGTGAGACAAGCCATGAGAGGTGGTATATACCTGCAGTCCCAGCTCTTGGGAAGCTGAAGCAGGAGGACTGCTTGATTCCATAAGTTTAAGACTATCCAGAGCAATGCAGTTCAATTCCATTAAAAAAAAAAAAAACATTCAAAATACCCGAGTGCCCAAATCAAGCTCTCACGATTTTACCTGATTATCTTAGCTCTTTTTCCATAGTCATGGAGTAGACACTATACCAATTGTTACATGACATAAAACAAAAGGGAGGGAGGAGCTTGAAACTATCCCAAGCTGTGGGACAACAGTGATAGTATCTGTGGAGTCAAGAGTTTAATGGAAAATTGTAGTAATTTGGACTCAAACAGATTCATCTTAAAATTTAGACTGACTTCATGCTCTGCCTAAAGACACTTACTGATGCCCATCTGACTTTATTATTTGTTTAGTCATTGGTGAACTAAATTTCAGAAGCTGAAAACTTGCAAACTGCTTAATTAATTAATATAGCCTTAATGCCTTAAATATCACATCTTTCTAGTTCACCTGGAATAGACTTCTCAGAAATGCAGGGGCCATCCTCTGGACTGCACATCTGTTTATGTTTAAATAATTTTAAATCTGTGGCTAAGTCAGTTTTATCCCAAAGAACTATTGCATGTAACTCTAGGGCACTTAACTGTCTCATCACCAATAGAGTAGTTAGCATCTCATTGCTGACTACCAAAAATACCCAACAAGGAGCATCTTATTTTGGCTTCTTGTTCCAAGGGAAAGTTTCATCATGGTGGGACAAGCATGACAGGCAAGATGGTAGGACATTGTGTCTTGTCATAGGAGGGAGGAAGCAACCAGTAAGCTGGGCTAGCACTGGCAAACCAAGCTGAAATACATGTCCCCAAACCCCTCCCCCGCACACTCCAGTGGCACACCTCCTCCAGCAAGGCTCCCTCTCCCAAAGGCTCCACCAGCTGTAGGCTAAGTATAAAGCTTACTAACCAACACATGAGTCTTGGGGGGGGACATTTTACACTCAAACCAGCACAACCAGTTAAATGGTCATAGAATTGCTTTGCCAAAGACTTCCAGGATGTGTGTGCTAAGATTTCCAAGATGATAGCTAAGATGCCTAAACGTTTAATAAATGAAAATTGGGATGCCATAATTGAGGCTACATTTTGACACACATTTTCACAGAAGCCAAAATGAATAGCATGTATAGATCCTAAAATGAGTTATATTGGAAGGGATTTCTGAAAGTTGAATTTTGAGTCTACAGTATATTTAACTCTTACTAGGTTTAAAGACAATAGCAACTATCTTTAATGAACCCCAGTATCTGGAAATATTATGAGTCTACCTTGCTATTTATGCAATCAAGATCTTCAGCCCTGAATAATCAGAAAGTTTCACCCAGGCCTCAATTCTTGTTTCCCATAACTGTTCTCAGGTACTTCTATAGACTTTAGAAAACTTGGCTTTACTGAATCTTATGTTGTGCAAGGAGAACGTGAGCTGGGGGCTCTCCTTATCAACATGATATTTTCATATAATCTGAGAAGCCAATGTTACCTAATTGCCGGTGTGTGGCTAATACTTTAATTACAGAAATTTTCTTTGCAAAACTTTGTGAGGTTGGGACCAACTCAAGGGTTGGCACATTTTTTCCCAGTAATAACTAGATAATGATGAATATGTTTGATTTTACTGTCTGCAAGTCTCTGTTGTAATTATTGCATCCAACTGCTACAGCATTTATACAGCTGTAGAGAAAACACAAATGAACAGACATGTCTTTCTCTGATGAGGCCTTGTTTACAGACCCTTACATTTGAATTTCATTTATTGCATCTCATTAAAATTAATTTCCTTTATATTTGTTTTTTATATTTGTTTCAATTATTTAAATGTGTGAAACCCATCCTTACACCATGAGCCTAAAAAATAAAGGGCTGGAGAGATGGCTTTGCACTTAAGATGCTTGCCTGCAAAGCCTAATGTCCTGCGTTTGTTTCTCCAGTACCCATGTAAGGCTGATGCGCAAAGCATCACATGCATCTGAAGTATGTTTGCAGCAGCTGGAGGCCCTGACATACCCATTCTTTCTGTCTCTCTTCTCTCTACCACTCTCTCTGCAAATAAATAAAAAAATGGATGAAAAGCCAGATTTGACCTGAGGGCAGTAGTTTACCAACTCCTAATACTCAGGATAAAGAACTGAAACTCAGAGGGGCTCAAGTATCCACAGAAACACATGGTTCTTCTGCTTCTACTGTTCTGGCTTTCATTCTCATGTCCTTCTCCTCTCTGTGTTCCTTTCCAATAAGTGTCCAGTCAAGACTTGCAAATACTGACAGATAAGTAGATTATGCCTGTCAATACATTTCTTCTTTAGATATCAATGAAGTTAACTCTGTTGTTTCCAGGGAAGTTTTATTTCATCTACAAGATAAACAGTTTCTGAAAAACATAACTAATAAATTGTGCTTGTATACATTTATTGGGACTTAAAATACAAACATATTAGCTTATCTCACATCACACAAATCACTAACATATTCTAGGGCCAGTGAACAGCTTTTTATACACACACCGTTTTATTGTGAAATTCTCAAAGGACTTCCGAAGCAAACTATTCCTAGAGAAAAATTGATAAAAATAAAATGAGGCAGAAAAGAGGTGAGAGAGGAAGAAGAAATTAATGGTCCATGTTACAATTCTTTTTTTATGGTTGGATCTTCCAAATTCTAATAGAAATGGTTTCACAGTATCAAGATCCATGAACATAGGTGTTCAGAACTCACACATCAGTTGCTGAGCACAGCTGCCTTCCAAGCATTTGACCTGGGTTCCATTCCCAGACAATGCACCATAATGTAAGGACTGAACTAGGGGGTTAGAATTTAGATAATGCCCAGCAAAAATTCCGATGCGTCAAAAATTTAAGGAGTACCCAAATTCTTATTTACAAAGTTAATGAATTAAAATCATAGACAATCAGATATTAAGGTATAGTGGGAGACTTTATGTAAGGGAACATGGGGAGTTACAGAGTTCTCCAGCCACCAGTGTGGGGAGAACACGTGGGAGAGGTTTTAGTCAAAGTTTATACAGTTTAATTAAACAGTCAGGAAATAGAAAGATAACAGAGAGCTCCCATCATTAAAAAAAAAAAGTTCTTGAGTCCCTAAGGGCTGGGGTGAGGGGTCTTACCTGGAAAATGAAAGTCCTCCTTCTAGGATGCCATGTGGAAGAGACACTGGCCTTTGTTCTAGGCACGCTTTTAAAACATCCACTAGGTAAGTCAGAGAGATAGCTGACTGGTCCATACCTGACCAATCAGTTTTTATATCTAGGTTTAGGCTCTGTCTAGAGACACCTCCCACTCAAGGGGAGGAGGCCTAAGGAGCTTGCCTGAAACTGTCACAATGCCACTGTTTGTTAAGTAGATGTGAGGCCACTCTACGACCTTTGAAATTAGCAGAGAAACGGAGATGGAGAAGAGGGAAAAGTGTCACAGTCGTGAGGTTAAGGTCAGATGCACTGCAGGAGCACCCTCCCCCACCCCACTTATGGGTTTGTTTTCCTTGCTTTCAGTGACTCATGGCCACAGACAAAATATATATATATATATAAAATTAAAACTTCCAGAGACAAACAGTTCTTGTTTTAAATTGCATGTGGTTCCGAGTAGTATGATGAAATTTCAGGCTATACTGATTTTTATGGCATATGGGTACAATCATTCTATTGTATTATCTTTATTTCTTAATGTTCCTAATTTGTGAATTAAGCTTGATCATAGGCACATGTGAGTAGGAAAAGGCATGGCACACATGGGATTCTGCACTCCCCAGAATTTCAGGGGTTTTTGAATGATCCCAGAGGACACGGGGTGCTAGTGTGCAAGGGCTGAGGGACACGTTGCTCAGAATAGATGAGGCTGGTGGGAGGGGGTCTCATAAAAATCAAAACAAATATGGACTGGAAAAGAATAGCCGTTAAGAGCTCTATAGACAAACTAAGCTGAAAGTGAGTTAAAAGAATTAAAAACAAAACAGTTATACAGCCAGGGTGTTGGAAAAAATGGAGTTTGATGATATTAATAATTACAATGAACTTTTATGAGATAACCCTCTGCCTAATATCACATTAAATATTATTCCTGTGTTATGTAATCTTTACAAAAGCCTTATGATTTAAGTCTTAGAAATAGCTCTATTTACATGAAGAAATAGAGGTAAAGAGAGGTTAAATAAATACCTCAAGCCACACGGTGGAACAGAGGTTAAAAGGAAAGGGAGGAATCTGCTCAGGCATGGCTGACGGCAGTCCGTCTCGTTAATTGCTATGTGAAATTATTTCTCAGTGCTATTAATGAATATGAAATTGAAACAAGGCAGTTTCATGATTTAACATTTTAGATAGTAACGGGCTGACGTAATTCTAATAGTACTTCATCATCTTAAAAATGCATTTTCCCATGTCATGTTTTTTTTTTTTACTTGCGTTTCAACATTCTTGTATGGGAGCTAAAGGTTATGTTTTTCTAGGCATATCAAATCAAGAAATTTATGTTCAAAGAAGTCAGGTGACTTGCTTGAGGTCACAGAGTTGCTGCTCAAGTTGTCTCTCTCTTTGTATCTGAGAATCTGGGCCTGCCATTTATGAAGCATATATTTTTTGGGGGTGGGGGGAGACAGTCCTTTTACAACTCCAGTGTCTATGAGAAAAAAAAATGGAGGCAGAACTTAGAGTTCTCAGAACCTCACTCAGCAAGGAGTCATTTGGCCTGCACACTTGTGTTTGCTGCAGATACCCATGCCAGACATGCGAATTTCTCCCGGAATAGGAGCATCTCAGAAACAGGCCTGGAGTCATTGCCTGAGCCAGCTGGGACAAGGTGCAGATACTTCACATCCATGAGTAATCACAGGCTGATTAACTATCATCGCTCCAGAACAAATATAATTAAAACCCCTCTGTGTAGCATTTGCTAATTTCAAGTAATCAACAGATATCACCAAACACAGAGTCGGGATGAGATGCACTACACCAGTTCTTGATAATAGGCAAGTGTCAACTCTGGTGCATCACTGAGTAAAAGTAGGAGTATTTATTTATTTATTTATTTATTCATTCATTTATTTATTTATTATTTTTGAGAGCGAGAGAAAGACAGAGACAGACAGAAAGAGGCAGAGAAAGCATGGGCATGCCAGAGTGTAAGAGCCATGGTGGGGGAGATTACCCAGAGACATTAACCCCCCTCAGCTACAATTCATAAAGGAGGGGCCAACCTTGTTGCCTCCTGTGCTATCCATAACCCCTTGCCACATGAATTGAGGAGGATACCCAGTGGATTGGAGATGGGGTGGGATATGGGAATATAAGCACAATATTTGCTCTATCAATGTATCTAATTTTGAGCAATAAAAATAAATAAAATAAAATAAATGCATAGAGAGTGTATATAACAGGATTGTGCTGGGTAGAGTAGTGGAGTGCATAGCCCTGCCCGATACCCAGCCTCTCTTCTATGCCGTTAGCTAAGGTTTATCTGAAGAACACATCCAATGACCCTAGAAGAAGCACTTTTCTCTTTCTCACAATGCTTTAGAAAGGAGTCGTCCTATAGATTTGAATGGTTTTAGGAAATCAACTAGCATTCTATCTTCTGCAATACAGTGAAGGGCATTGGAAATGCATAGTGCCCTGGCTAAGTGGTTGTTAGACTGCTGGACCTCTTCTCATTGGGCTCAACAGCCACATAGCCACACAGGAACACTGAGTTTTTTTTTTAATAGTGTTGAGTATAGCTCTACCTTCTGCCAACCCTCCTATGAAGTGACAGACTTCAACACCACAGGATAACTAGTCTCCAGCAGAAAGTGGGAAAGGAGCAGGTGTCAGAGCTACAGAGAAAGGAAAGCGTTTCTTAGAGAAATCACTTTATAGCTAGTATAGAACATGGTAATTAAAACACCTTCTCACTCCAGATTTTATCAACCTTTAACACATTAAAAAAATTATTTGCTTACCAAGTTCCTTAGAGCTTCAGAGGAAGCCGTTCCCATGATCAGAAGAAGTTGTTCTTAATGTCCCATCTTACCTGCCAGATACTAATTTGTTTCTGAGAAGCTTCCTTTTTTGCCACTCTGCTGTGTTTTTGAAAACTTTATACACCTCTGAAGTATTGAAGGCAATTAATGGACAGTGAGTCTTTTCATGAGTATATGTACTGGGTTTTTTAATGGAAGTTTCATGAGACCAAGGACATTGTCTCTCTTTTACTTCTCAATGCTTGATTGTATAATATCAGAAATGCATAAAATCTGTACATTCATCCACAAGTTTTAAATGAATAAATGGGGGCTGCCATCTGGGAAGACAGTGACAGAGGAAACAGAAGTCTTTCTTCCCAGCTAGACAGCAGCTTCACTGACAGAATTTGTCTGATGTAACTGTTACAGTCATTTGAAGGCTGACACCTTCCAAGGGAATGTCTATGAACTCCCTCAATTTCAACTCTTCATAAGGTAGTTACTACACATCCCATGAGCTCTCAGCCTCTCTAAAGGAAGCAATGGTTTGTGCCCAGAGCAGAGAGAATACAGCTTTCAGGAGCTGGGGACTAGCAGAAAGGACCCAACTTTCCAAATATCAGGGATTCTGTGCTCTGATGGCCTAGTTGCTACAAAGCCGTCTCTGAGTGGAATGACTTCAAGGTGCCTTAAAGGGCCTGTGCCTCTTCCCCTTTAGTTTTACTTTTCTTTCTTTATACTCTGGGATCCAGAGTTGAAAAGTATACGATTCCAAAGCATGTGGATATGGGGGGGGGGAATCACTGAGAATATGCAGTGGATTAGGAGAGAATTCAAAAGTAATACCTGGCATACATGATCAAATGATCTTCAAATGTAAAAGATAGCTTCCCAATAAAGGGTTCTGGGAAAACTGGGCATTCATATACAGGAGAATAAAGTTGTTCCCTTGCCTAATACCATACACAAAAATTAACCATGGTGGTGCATGTCTTTATTCCCAGCACTTGGGTGACAGAGGTAGGAGGATTGATGTGAATTCAGTGAGACTGAGACTACATAGTAAATTCCAGATCATCCTGGGCTAGAGCAACACACTAACCCATAAAACAAAACAAAACAAAAACTCAAAACAGGTTAAAGCCTAAATGTAAGAAGACAAGTTGTAAAACTCATAGAAGAAAATATAAAGCATAAGCTTCAGGACCCTGAATTTGACATTGAATTTGGCAATGATTTTTGGGGGGTTATGACAATAAGAACAAAGACAAAGCAAAGATAACAATAGACAAATTTGACTTCATAAAATGTTTTATAAACTGTGCATTATCAGCAGTCACAGAGAAACCTGTAAAATGGGGGAAATGTTTTCAAGTCATATCAGATAAGGGATTGATATTCACAATATATAGGGACATTCAAAACCTCACTAATATAAAAATAAGTAAATAGATTTTAAGAATTGTCAAGGAAAATGATCAAGATCATAGAGGCAGAAAGTAGGATGGTGGGTGTGAGGACCAGGGAGCTGGAGGAATTTTCATTTCATGGGTAAAGAGTCTGAGATTTAGATGAAGAGAGATGGTTAACATGGAACATTTTGTCACATGAAGAAAGCTAGATTCCTCACAACTGCAGGGTTTGCTAATATGTGGGATCCCCAACACTCAATAAGTGGGAGTGGAAGAGAGTAGATGGAAACTATGTTGTCGGGAGACTTAGGGTTAGGGAGAAAAATTGGGGTACAAGAAACAAATTTTTAGTTAAGCAATCTAGTATCATGCTGTGATGTAATATTCCTCAATAACAAAGTCGTTTGCTCCTAAACATAGTTATAAGAATAGATTTCATTTGTTTATAAAATGACAAATATTTGAGGTAGTACATACACTGATTAGTTTGATTTATAATTCTACAGTATGTACATATTTCAAAATGTCATGCTGAACCCTACAAATACACATGGCTTGAATTGTCACTTACAAACAGATAACATATAAAGAATCAAAATAATGAAGCCATTTCATAAAAAGTTTTGTTATACAAGCTGCTCTTTTGAAAACCATCATACAGAGAACAGAGGAGAATTAAGATAGTAAATGTTACATTATATATACTTCACTACCATGGAAAGGTAAATGGCTGAGTGGTCAAATGACAACTTTGGAGTGAAATTTAAGGGAGTTGGTAAAACAGAAGTCTGTGGACCCAATCCAGCCTACTGCCCATTTCTATAAATAATCTTGGACAGAAACAGCTATGCTCATCTCCTTAGATGAGTGTGACCCAGGCAGCCACATTCATTTCCTCACGTGAGTCTCGGGCTTTTCTGAGGCACAATGACAGAGCCAAGTAGTTTACACAAAGCTCAGAATGTTAATTATCTGACCCTGTGCAGAAAGAGTTTAAATGTCACCCATATTAGGATGGAAATAAATGTGAAGTTAGATATGATCAATGATTCTAGAAACATGTTTACTTAATTTCATGTCTATTTTTCCTATGCAGCTCATCATCCATGTTAAAAGGAAAAAAAGAGGAAAGAAGAAATTAGCTTTAGTAAAGAAATGTATTGTGGGGCTGAAGAGATGGCTTAGTAGTTAAGGCATTTGCCTGCAATGCAGAAGGTCACAAGTTGGATTCCCCAGTGCCCATATAAAGCCAGATGCACAAGAGGGCGCATGCATCTGGAATTCATTTGCAGTGGCTGGAAGCCCTGGTGCTCCTATTCTCTCTGTTTTTCTTTCTTGCATCTCTCTCTTTCAAGTAAATAAATAAAACATTTAAAAAAAGAAATGTATTGTGAATAAACACAGTAAATACTTCTGAAAATGTGATGTTGTAGCAATCGTTACTATATATTTAATATGTACCAGTCAGTATCTTTCATTCATGTCTTTTTTTATTTAACCATTACCAGTGATGTAGGAGGCAGGTGCTGTTTTAGAGTGAAACTTTTGGGATTCACAGACCACACACACCTTGCACGTTCTACATAGATGGGTAAGTGTTGGGCAGCATTAGAACCCAGACCGTTGGGAAATCTTTCTTATTTTTTTGATACTTTTATTATTTATTTATTTGTGAGCAGAGAGAGATAGAGAGAAGAGAGACAGACAGAGAGAATGGGTGCACTAGAGTCTCCAGCCACTGCAAACAAACTTGAGATGCATGTGCCTATTTGTGCATCTGGATTTACATGGGTCCTGGGGGATCAAACCTGGGTCATTAGGCTTTGCTGGCAGGGGTCTTAACCACTGAGCAACCTCTCCAGCCTTAATCTTTCTTATATTTGATGGTGCTAGAGAGTAACCCACTGTGACAGATCCAGTTAACTTATGAACATTGGGACCACGGGGATGTGTCTTTCTTGACAGTAGAGAACATGGCCTCACATGTGAGTCTTCATAGGCTCTAGCTCTTCACTTACTAGCTACATTCCTGGGGCAATACTTAACCTTGCCGCCTCAGTGTCCTCATCTGTAGCAAAGGCAATAATGATAGCTGTGCTTTAGGATCCTTGTGTCCTCCTGGTGCAGGGCCTTTCAGTAAGTGTTATTCTCATCATAATTGATATTGACATTTGACATAATTTTCATTCTCCAACTCCAAAATTGCACCCTTCCCAGCATTCAACCTTTTCCCAATACCTTCTTCTCTAAATACCAATCACAGCTATTTTGCAGCCCTTGAATGAGTGAATAGGGACTTGATTCTATATACTTTAGCACAGCACACTAATTACAACATGAAAGAAATTCTGATGACTAGAAACCCATGCTACTTTGCATACAGCTAAATATCACTTAAACAATGAATTAAAGTGATTATGGGACCATGGGCTGCAGAATACGGTTTCCCAAAGAGTTCTCAAAGGAAATAAGAATGAAATCAAAGGAAGAAGTAATTTGTCAAATTCATTTGGGAAGCCAACTAAGTAGACTGTGTTAAGTAGGATCCTTAATGTAGGATTTTTAGCATGTTGCATCCATTGTCTGGTGTGAATCTCAAAGAGAAGATGGACACGTGACGTAGAAGCATCCATGTGTTGACATTATGTGAGTGTGGGTGTGCCAAGGCCTCTGCCACTGCATGTGAACCCCAGATATATGTGCATGTCATACATCTGCCTTTACCGGGTTTTGTAGTCAACTTTCTCTGTTGCTGCACAACATTATGAGGCAGCTCTAAATTGCCACGATTTCTCCCTTTGGGTGCATATGAACCTTCAGGACAACAGAACTTATTTATGGAATGGCAGAAGAGAATATATTTCCCTTATCTTAATTAATCACTGTTGTAGTCAACTTTATAATTGCTGCGTAGAAAGAACCCAAACAAAAGCAGCTTGTGGAGGAATGGGTTTATTTGGCTTATGGACTCCAGGGGAGACTCCATCATGGCAGGGAAAATGATGGCATGAGCAGGTGGGGTGGACATCACCTCCACCATAGCACTGCAAACAGTGGCAGGAAGGTGTGCCAAACAATGGCAAGGGGAAGCTGACTTATAACCTCCATAAGCCTGCAACAACAACACAGCTCTAGCGAGGTTGTAAAACCCAAACTGCCATCATCTGAGGATCGATCAATCAGAACACATTCATTTGTTTGTGGGGGACACCTTGATGAAACCGTGACACGTGGGTACTGGGAAAATGAACCTTGCCCAGCAGAGTTTGCACACAAGTGCCTTTTACCACTGAGAGAATCTCTCCACCCTTTTTTCCATGAAAAGTATTTAGAAGAGCCCAGGTATACAAATATGTAAACTAGGTACACAAATCAAACATATACTGGTAATGAATCCTAAGAAAAATTATTTAAAGACAATTCTTTAGTATATATATGTATATATAATTTTACCATTTATTAAAAATGAAAGCAAATCTGCATATGAATGAGACGGATGTGCTTTTGTCTAACAAAATACAATGGCATATTAATTTGTTACATGCTAAGGAGTGATGATAGGAGAATATTACAAGTCTGTTTCCTGAAATTAAACCATTAGTTTCTCAAAGAGCAGAAAAGATTTGATGCATAACAACACACTGAAATTTATAACATGAAATAATCACGAATCTGAGCTGATGTGTTTCAGGAAGCAAGACAAGAGAACCTGCTTGGTGCTGAGCACCGATGGGGAGTCTTGCACTTAGGTTGAAAAGAAGCATGGGTGAGTGCTCTCAGAAATTCTTCAGGTAAATTACACATTTGACTTTGGAGTCATTTTTGCTCATTTTGGGTTCAGAAATTTTTTGCCATTAACCAATTTTTTCAAAACCCCCACATTCAGTTACATGACCCCTTGCCATGCCCTACACAACACAGAACATATTTTGGGAAATCCCATCCATTGCAGAAGCAATACCATGAGCTATCAGTGTAGTTTTTTGAGTCAGTGCAATCTTATCAATGAATCCAGCTCATACCAACAATATGCCTCATCCTAAGCTAGGAGATCTATGGGTTAAAAAATAACTTTCTGAGTCTTATCTTTTCTGTAGCATGAAAATGGATTGGTCATTAATGGGAACAGAGCGTAGGGTCAGAAAGGAGGATCCCAGGGGCCTTTCTATAGATTGAATCAGGGAGTAACTTTTAGATAGAACTGAAGCACAAAACAGATGTATTAAAGCAAGTGCTAGGTAGATGAAAAAGCCCAAAAAGGATGGTCATAAGCCATGCTTCCCACAAAGTACAAGTGATCTTTCACTCATCTCTAGAGAAAAAAACCATGAGAGCTTTTTTAACTTTTTTATTAATAATTTTATATACATGCATAATGTATTTTAATCCCAATTACTTTCCTTTCCCTCCTTTTGTCCCCTTCCCCATATCCCTGGCTCCCTTTCCACTGAACCCCTTCTTTCTAGCTAATACCTCCTCTATTTTGATGTCTCTCTTCATTTTGTGAGCAGTTATTTTGATCTTCGGTCCCATGAAGTCACCACCATGACTTGTCACTTCATGCTGCTCACTGGGCTGGAAGCTCAGCGCCATCTGAGGAGTAAAGTCTCAGTGGTTTTCTTTTGGAAAAACAGTGAACATGATGATGTTCATCAGAGCAATGCATCACACTGTTTCTAGAAGGTAAACACTCAGAACACACAACAGAAACCAGAAAGCCTGCCAAATAAAGTTAATTTCAGGCAAGCATAGCAGTCTTTTGTCCATGTAAGGATCCAGCTTGCAACAGAAAGCAGTCCTAATGGTACAAATGAACAATGTGCCAACTCTTGAGATGTTTTTATGACCAGTGATGGACTCAGAACTGTTGGTTTCCATGGGTCTTTGACAACTAACACAAAAGAATTCAGTGACAGAAAGCTCCCAGGAGGTTTACCAAAGTGACGGCTCCCACACTGTGTCCTCTTGCTTATGCCCACATCCCAAAGATGTTCTGAAACACACAGATTCCCAGATCCTCTGGTGTAGCTTTTAGATTCTCTTAGCCTCCATATAATATTTTGAGGATTTATTGTAATTCAATTTATGCATACAAATAAAGACTATCATCATTATTTTCAATGGTCCAAATGCAGTGTCTGGCACTTGATATATATTATCTATCTCTAGCCTTTGAAACAATAGCAACAAAGTGTGTGTGTGTGTGTGTGTGTGTGTGTGTGTGTGCATGCATGTATATGTATTTGTATGGCATTAAATCAAATGCTTGTCCTCTCCAAAGTATTTAAATGTCAACGTAATAATACCAGAATTTTTAAAAAGGGTGATTATATCACAAGGGCTCCAGAATCATGGATAAGATAGGGATCGTTAGAAAACAATAAATTAGGCCCATGTTGCTCTCCACTCTCTCTTTGCCCTTGAATCACATGGTGATGTAGAAAGAAGTCTCTGGCCCAGTGCCACCATCCAGATATTATAATTCCTAGCCTCCAGAACTGTAAGCCAATACATTTCTGTTCATTATTTTGTCTCTTGTTCACTGCTCTGCCTGCCCTCTAACATCTGGTTTATGATCAACAAATGTTGCATAAACAAATGAACACAAAGGGACAATTTTATACTTATATTTCCTCCTCATTAGCACCACCCTTCCTGACAGCCTCCCCACTAATTGGTCTTAGTTCAGCAATCTAAATGCTTATTAATCCCTTGTCAGCAGTTTCCTTCCAGCTAATACTAACAGTCTTCAAATATATCTCACATTTCTTTCTTAACTTTCATCCTCACAAAAAATCCTTACAAAGTTAAAGTTAAGCATGTACACACACAAATTAATGATTGAGGAAAGTTAAGCTCATTACAGTTAAAATCAGCAATATCTATTCCCTAAATGAAATAACTGGGGTGCAACTCAGCATTTCTCATGGGTAATCGACATCTCTTTCCCCAATTATAAACAGATATAAATAATAATGAATTATGTTTTTGTTGCTGTACCAAATACTGGCCAAACAAAGAAGTAGGGGTTATTTCAGCTTGGAGTTTGAGGATAAGATTTATTACAGCTAGGAAGTCATAGTGGCAAGAGGGCTATGTGGATGATCACATTGTGACCCTGGTTAGGAAGAAAGAGAGAGAGAGAGAGAGAGAGAGAGAGAGAGAGAGAGAGAGAGAGAGAGAGAGAGAGAGAGAGAGAGAGAACAAATACTGGTGACAAGTATAGTTTCTACTTTTATACAGTCTGAGATTCCAGCTCATGGATATATCAAGAGGTATGTTTCCATGGTGATTCTAAATCCAGTCAAGTTGACAAGGAGGATTAACCATCACAATAATTATTCTTTACTTTAAGGTTGAGCAGTAGTTTTCAAAGCACTGTTGGCCACCAATATCCCTTGAGTGTTTCTTAGGACTTCAAAACAGTCACATCTCACATCAAGACAGGATGCACTTTGAGAAATACATCATCAAATAACTTCATCACTGTGGGAACATTATAGAGACATACTTACACAAACCCTCAGAGTGTGCTCTATTTCACACACATAGGCTATTTTGTGTAGTCTACTCTTCTTCTGGGCTACCAAAGTATACAGTATGTGGTTGTACTGAATGCCTTGGGCAATTGAACACAATATCTGCTTATTAAACAAAATATATGGTAAATATATGGAATAAAGGATTAAAAATGTTAAATTTGTCAAGGGCACATAGCATGGGTGAAGTTTCCAGAATCTGAGTTGTTTGGGTGGGTCTTTCAGTGAGTGACAGGTGAAAGGTACTAGTGTAGACTTTTCCAACACTGTGCATAAAGGTCATGCTAACTTTATTTTTAAAATATTTTTTATCATTTTATCATTTTTATTTTACTATAACATGTATTTTTATGAACTTTTAAAGTGATTTAATTCTTCTGAAATAACACATACCCTAATGAAAATATAAACAGATTTAAACATATTTACAAAATATGTTTCTTTATACCATTATTTTAAGGGGTTGCAGTTACTTTCCTGTTTCTGGGACAAAACACCTGACCAAAAATAGCATATGGAAGGAAAAGGTTCATTTCAACATACAGTCTCAAGGGGAATTTTAATCAAGGTGAGACAAGCATGACAGAAAGGTTTCACATCTTTTCACATCATCTTGGAGGAAGCAGTCTGAGTAAGCTAGCTGATAAACACCGAGAAGGATTGGACTAAAAAATCCTCAATGCTCACTCCCAGTAATACAACAACTCAAGTATTGTTCCATCTCCCAAAGGCTCTACAACCTTCCACAAATTGCCACCCACTAGATACTAAGTATTCAAAAACAGATGAGGCTATGGGGGGAATATCTCACTCAAACCACCACATTCTGTTCCCATAGACTCGCAACCATCTCATGATG